>CAKXYN010000354.1:0-300772 GCA_935064755.1 Tragelaphus eurycerus | reverse complement strand
TTATTATTTTAATTTTTCTTAACTTTACAATATTGTATTACTTTTACTATACATCGAGATGGATCCGCCACCAGAATACACGTGCTCCCCATCCTGAACCGTCCTCCCTCCCCCCTCCCACACCATCCCTCCAGGTCATCCCAGTGCTCCAGTCCCAGGCATCTGTTATCGGGCATCGTGCCTGGACTGACTCGTTTCAGATATGATATTATACATATTTCAATGCTATTCTCCCCAATCGTCCCACCCTCTCCCAGTCCCCGAGTCCAAAAGTCTGTTCTATACATCAGTGTCTCTTTTGCTGTCTCATAAGCAGGGTGATTGTTACCATCTTTCTAAATTCCATATATATGCGTTAGTATACTGTATTTGTGTTTTTCTTTCTGGCTTACTTCACTCTGTATAATAGGCTCCAGTTCCATCCACCTCATTAGAACTGATTCAAATGTATTCTTTTTAATGGCTGAGTAATACTCCATCGTGTATATGTACCACAGCTTGCTTATCCATTCATCTGTGGATGGACATCTAGGTTGCTTCCACGTCCTGGCTATTGTAAACAGTGCTGCTATGAACATTGGGGTACACGTGCCTCTTTCAATTCTGGTTTTCTCAGTGTGTATGCCCAGCAGTGGGATTGCTGGGTCATAAGGCAGTTCTATTCCCAGTTTTTTGAGGAATCTCCATACTGTTCTCCATGGTGGCTGTACTAGTTTGCATTCCCACCAACAGTGTAAGAGGGTTCCCTTCTCTCCGCACCCTCTCCAGCATTTATTGCTTGTGGATTTTTGGATCGCAGCCATTCTGACTGGCGTGTAATGGTATCTCATAGTGGTTTTGATTTGCATTTCTCTGATAATGAGCGATGTTGAGCATCTTTTCATGTGTTTGTTAGCCATCTGTATGTCTTCTTTGGAGAAATGTCTATTAAGTTCTTTGGCCCATTTTTTGATTGGGTCGTTTATTTTCCTGGAATTGAGCTGTAGAAGTTGCTTGTATATTTTTGAGATTAGTTGTTTGTCTGTTGCTTCATTTGGTATTATTTTCTCCCATTCTGAAGGCTGTCTTTTCAGCTTGCCTATAGTTTCCTTTGTTGTGCAGAAGCTTTTAAGTTTGATTAGGTCCCATTTGTTCATTTTTGATTTTATTTCCGATATTCTGGGAGGTGGGTCATAGAGGATCCTGCTGTGATGTAAGTCAGAGAGTGTTTTGCCTATGTTATCCTCTAGGAGTTTTATGGTTTCTGGTCTTATATTTAGCTCTTTAATCCATTTTGAGTTTATTTTTGTGTATGGTGTTAGACAGTGTTCTAGTTTCATTCTTTTACAAGTGTTCAACCAGTTTTCCCAGCACCACTTGTTAAAAAGATTGTCTTTAATCCATTGTATATTCTTGCCGCCTTTGTCAAAGATTAGGTGACCATATGTGCGTGGATTTATCTCTGGACTTTCTACTTTGTTCCATTGATCTATGTTTCTGTCTTTGTGCCAGTACCATACTGTCTTGATGACTGTAGCTTTATAGTAGAGCCTGAAGTCAGGCAGGTTGATTCCTCCAGTTCCGTTCTTCTTTCTCAAGATAGCTTTGGCTATTCGAGGTTTTTTGTATTTCCATACAAATTGAGAAATTATTTGTTCTAGCTCTGTGAAGAATACTGTTGGTAGCTTGATGGGGATTGCATTGAATCTATAAATTGCTTTGGGTAGTATACTCATTTTCACTATATTGATTCTACCAATCCACGAACATGGTATATTCCTCCATCTATTAGTGTCCTCTTTAATTTCTTTCAGCAGTGTTTTATAGTTTTCTAAATATAGGTCTTTAGATTCTTTAGGAAGATATATTCCTAAGTATTTCATTCTTTTCATTGCAATGGTGAATGGAATTGTTTCCTTAATTTCTCTTTCTATTTTCTCGTTATTAGTGTACAGGAATGCAAGGGATTTCTGTGTGTTAATTTTATATCCTGCAACTTTACTGTATTCATTGATTAGTTCTAGTAATTTTCTGGTGGAATCTTTAGGGTTTTCTACGTAGAGGATCCTGTCATCTGCAAACAGTGAGAGTTTTACTTCTTCTTTTCCAATTTGGATTCCTTTTTTTCTTTTTCTGCTCTGATTGCTATGGCCAAAACTTCCAGAACAATGTTGAATAATAATGGTGAAAGTGGGCATCCTTGTCTTGTTCCTGACTTTAGAGGAAATGCTTTCAGTTTTTCACCATTGAGGATAATGTTTGCTGTGGGTTTGTCGTATATAGCTTTTATTATGTTGAGGTATGTTCCTTCTATTCCTGCTTTCTGGAGAGTTTTTATCATAAATGGATGTTGAACTTTGTCAAAGGCTTTCTCTGCATCTATTGAGATAATCATATGGTTTTTATTCTTCAGTTTGTTAATGTGGTGTATTACGTTGATTGATTTGCGGATATTGAAGAATCCTTGCATCCTTGGGATAAAGCCCACTTGGTCATGGTGTATGATCTTTTTAATGTGTTGTTGGATTCTGATTGCTAGAATTTTGTTAAGGATTTTTGCATCTATGTTCATCAGTGATATTGGTCTGTAGTTTTCTTTTTTTGTGGGATCTTTGTCAGGTTTTGGAATTAGGGTGATGGTGGCCTCATAAAATGAGTTTGGAAGTTTGCCTTCCTCTGCAATTTTCTGGAACAGTTTGAGTAGGATAGGTGTTAGCTCTTCTCTAAATTTTTGGTAGAATTCAGCTGTGAAGCCGTCTGGGCCTGGGCTTTTGTTTGCTGGGAGATTTCTGATTACAGTTTCAATTTCCGTGCTTGTGATGGGTCTGTTAAGATTTTTTATTTCTTCCTGATCCAGTTTTGGAAAGTTGTACTTTTCTAAGAATTTGTCCATTTCTTCCATATTGTCCATTTTATTGCCATATAATTGCTGATAGTAGTCTCTTATGATCCTTTGTATTTCTGTGCTGTCTGTTGTGATCTCTCCATTTTCTTTTCTAATTTTATTGATTTGATTTTTCTCCCTTTGTTTCTTGATGAGTCTGGCTAGTGGTTTGTCAATTTTATTTACCCTTTCAAAGAACCAGCTTTTGGCTTTGTTAATTTTTGCTATGGTCTCTTTTGTTTCTTTTGCATTTATTTCTGCCCTAATTTTTAAGATTTCTTTCCTTCTACTAATCTTGGGGTGCTTCATTTCTTCCTTTTCCAGTTGCTTTAGGTGTAGAGTTAGGTTATTTATTTGGCTTTTTTCTTGTTTCTTAAGGTATGCCTGAATTGCTATGAACTTTCCCCTTAGGACTGCTTTTACAGTGTCCCACAGGTTTTGGGTTGTTGTGTTTTCATTTTCATTCGTTTCTATGCAGAATTTGATTTCTTTTTTGATTTCTTATGTGATTTGTTGGTTATTCAGGAGTGTGTTGTTCAGCCTCCATATGTTGGAATTTTTAATAGTTTTTCTCCTGTTATTGAGATTTACTCTTACTGCATTGTGGTCAGAAAAAATGGTTGGAATGATTTCAATTTTTCTGAACTTACCAAGGCTAGATTTATGGCCCTGGATGTGGTCTATTCTGGAGAAGGTTCCGTGTGCACTTGAGAAAAAGGTGAAATTCATTGTTTTGGGATGAAATGTCCTATAGATATCAATTAGTTCTAACTTGTGTATTGTATCATTTAAAGCTTGTGTTTCCTTGTTAATTTTCTGTTTAGTTGATCTATCCATTGGTGTAAGTGGGGTATTGAAGTCTCCCACTATTATTGTGTTATTGTTTATTTCTCCTTTCATACTTGTTAGTATTTGTCTTACATATTGCGGTGCTCCTATGTTGGGTGCATATATATTTATAATTGTTATATCTTCTTCTTGGATTGATCCTTTGATCATTATGTAGTGACCTTCTTTGTCTCTTTTCACAGCTTTTGTTTTAAAGTCTATTTTATCTGATATGAGTATTGCTACTCCTGCTTTCTTTTGGTCCCTATTTGCATGGAAAATCTTTTTCCAGCCCTTCACTTTCAGTCTGTATGTGTCCCCTGTTTTGAGGTGGGTCTCTTGTAGACAACATATGTATGGGTCTTGTTTTTGTATCCATTCAGCCAGTCTCTGCCTTTTGGTTGGGGCATTCAACCCATTTACATTTAAGGTAATTATGGATAAATATGATCCCATTGCCATTTACTTTGTTGTTTTGGGTTTGAATTTATATATCCTTTTTGTGTTTCCTGTCTGGAGAAGGTCCTTTAGTATTTGTTGGAGAGCTGGTTTGGTGGTGCTGAATTCTCTCAGCTTCTGCTTGTCTGTAAAGGTTTTGATTTCTCCTTCGTATTTGAATGAGATCCTTGCTGGGTACAATAATCTGGGCTGTAGGTTCTTTTCTTTCATCACTTTAAGTATGTCTTGCCATTCCCTCCTGGCTTGAAGAGTTTCTATTGAAAGATCAGCTGTTAGCCTTATGGGAATTCCCTTGTGTGTTATTTGTTGTTTTTCCCTTGCTGCTTTTAATATTTGTTCTTTGTGTTTGATCTTTGTTAATTTGATTAATATGTGTCTTGGGGTGTTTCGCCTTGGGTTTATCCTATATGGGACTCTCTGGGTTTCTTGGACTTGAGTGATTATTTCCTTCCCCATTTTAGGGAAGTTTTCAACTATTATCTCCTCTAGTATCTTCTCATGGTCTTTCTTTTTGTCTTCTTCTTCTGGAACTCCTATGATTCGAATATTGTAACGTTTAAGATTGTCCTGGAGGTCTCTGAGATTGTCCTCATTCCTTTTAATTCGTTTTTCTTTTTTCTCCTCTGATTCATTTAATTCTGCCATTCTATCTTCTAATTCACTAATTCTATCTTCTGCCTCTGTAATTCTACTATTTGTTGCCTCCAGAGTGTTTTGGATCTCATTTATTGTATTATTCATTATATATTGACTCTTTTTTATTTCTTCTAGGTCCTTGTTAAATCTTTCTTGCATCTTCTCGATGCTTTTCTCCAGGCTATTTATCCATGATTCCATTTTGCTTTCCAGGCTTTGGATTAATTTCACTATCATTATTCGGAATTCTTTATCAGGTAGGTTCGCTATTTCTTCCTCTTTAGTTTGGTTTGGTGGGCATTTATCCTGTTCCTTTACCTGCTGGGAATTCTTCTGTCTCTTCATCTTGTTTAAAATGCTGAGTTTGGGGAGTCCTTACTGTATTCTGGCAGTCTGTGGAGTTCTCTTTATTGTGGCTTTTCTGCCCTATATGTGGGTTTGTACCGGTGGCAAGTCGAGGTTTCTTGTTTATGGAAGCTTGTATCGATGTTCTGGTGGGTGGGGCTGGATTTCTTTTCTCTGGGGTGCGGTGGAGTGTCTAGTGGTGTGTTATGAGATGTCTATGGTTTTGAGGTCGCTTTGTGTAGCCTGTGACTTGGAGCTCAGGGCTGTGTTCTTGTTTTTCTAAAGGTTTTTCTTGGTATGTCTTGCCGTGGAACTTGCTGGTCTTTGTGTGATGCTTGGTTTCAGTGTAGGTATGGAGGCATTTGATGAGCTCCTGTCAATTAATGTTTCGTGGGATCAGGGTTTGGACTTAAGCCTCCTGCTTCCTGTTATCTGTTTTATTTTTGCAGTAGTCTCATAAAGTTCGTCTTCTATATTGCATTCCACAACTAGACTGTTCAGAGATGTTCACAGAGTTATACGGAGAAGGAGAAAGGGAGGAGGGAGATATAGTTGGTCAGGAGGATAAAAGGAGGGAGTGTCAAGGAGAGAGACAGATCCAGTCAGTAATCAGTAAAGAAAAGAACAAAGGAGAGAAAAAAAGCCAAGGATAAAAAGAAAAAAAGAGAAAAAAAAAGAAAGAAAACACATACACAAAAAACCAAAACAGGGTCGCAAAAGTTATATCTAACAGTGGAGATTAAAGAAGTACTAGAGGATAAAAACATAAAAATAAAAGAAACAAAAACAAGAAAGAAAAAAACAAACAAACAAAAAAACACAAAAAAAACCCAAAACAGGGTCGCAAAAGTTATATCTAACAGTGGAGATTAAAGAAGTACTAGAGGATAAAAACATAAAAATAAAAGAAACAAAAACAAGAGAGAAAAAAACAAACAAACAAAAAAAAACACACAAAAAAACCAAAACAGGGTCGCAAAAGTTATATCTAACAGTGGAGATTAAAGAAGTACTAGAGGATAAAAACATAAAAATAAAAGAAACAAAAACAAGGAAAAAAAAAATAAACCAAAAAACACACACACACAAAAACCAAAATGGGGTCGCAAAAGTTATATCTAACAGTGGAGATTAAAGAAGTACTAGAGGATAAAAACATAAAAATAAAAGAAACAAAAACAAGAAGAAAAAAAATTAAAAAATTAGAAGGAAAGAGAAAAAAAAATTTTTTTTTCTCCCCTTTTCCCCTCCCCCTCCTCTTCCCTTCAATAAAAAAATAATAAAATTTTTAAAAAAACATATATTAAAAAAAGAAAAAAAAAAAAGGAAATAATGTTGGTAAAAATAGTAACAATATGTATAAGAGTTTCTCTTTTATTGCTGTGGGTTCAGTTCATTTTCGGCTAGTTCCTTGTTCCGGCTTAAGTTTCTCAAGATCTATAGGCCCCTTTCTCTGTAGTTGGTCTGTATAGTCCTTTGTTCTGTGCGCGGGCCCCGCAGTGTCTTGGGCCTGGGCCGGCCTCTTCTGTGGACTGTGCCGCAGTCTGGTCTGCCAGCCCGACCCACTCCCGGCGGGAACGGCCCGCGCGGCCACGGCTGGCGGGGGAGCGGCCGCGAGGGGATGGTTCACACGGGAACGGGAACGGTCGGCGGTGGGGGTCGACCCGCGCGGGAGCCCCTGGCGCAGGGGGTGGGCGCGCGCTATAGTCCCTTGCTCTGTGCGCGGGCCCGCAGCGTCTTGGGCCCGGGCCGGCCCCTCCTGTGGTCCTCGCCGCAGTCCAGTCTGCCGGCCCAAACCACTCCCAGCAGAAACGGCCCACGCGGCAACGGCTGGCGGGGGAGCGGCGGTGAGGGGATGGAGTGGTTCGCACGGGAACAGTCGGCGGTGGGGGTCGACCCGCTCGGGAGCCCCCGGCGCAGGGGGCGGGTGCGCGCCCGCGCGGGAGTGGCTGGCGGCAGGGGGGGAGGGGGAGCGCTCCTTGGGGGTGCTTCCCACGGGGGAGCGGCCGGCGGCGTGGGAGCAGCCCACAGCGTCTCCCCGCCCAGCCCCGGCTTGCTACTGGCGGAAGCGGGTGTTTGCGATGATGCCTTCCCGCCGCGGAAGCTACCGCAGGGCTCGTAGTCTGTGGGTCTTAATTGTTCATTTGTTTTCCTCTCTGTTATAATATTCTCCATGCTTTCTCGGTTGGCACAGACTCTACAGGGAGAGTTTCCCGGTGTTTGGAAACTTTCTTTCCCTTTCCAGGCTCCCTTCCCCGGACAGAGGTCCGTCCCTCGCTCTTTGTCTCTCTCTGGCTTCTATATTCTTTCCTACCTCCTTTAGAGGGGAGTGAGTTGCTTTTCTCAGTGTCCGATGTTCTCTGCCGACATTCCGAAGCTGTTTGAGGAATTTACTCGGCATTTAGATGTCCCCTTGATGAATTTGTGGAGGAGAAAGTGTATTCCCCGTCCTAATCCTCCGCCATCTTAACCGGAACCCATCTCTCTGGATTTGAAATAGCTCAACTAGAATTCCATTACCTCCACTAGCTTTGCTCATAGTAATGCTTTCTAAGGCTCACTTGTCTTCACATTCCAGGACGTCTGGCTCTAGGTGAGTGATCACACCATCGTCATTATCTGGGTCATGAAGATCTTTTTTGTAAAGTTCTTCTGTGTATTATTGCCACCTCTTCTTAATATCTTCTGCTTCTGTTAGGTCCATACCATTTCTGTCCTTTATTGAGCCCATCTCTGCATGAAATGTTCCCTTGGTATTTCTAATTTTCTTGAAGGGATCTTAGTCTTTCCCATTCTGTTGTTTTCCTCTATTTGTTTGCATTGATCACTGAAGAAGGCTTTCTTATCTCTCCTTGCTATTCTCTGCAACTCTGCATTCAGGTGCTTATATCTTTCCTTTTCGCCTTTGCTTTTTGCTTCTCTTCTTTTCACAGCTATTTGTAAGGCCTCCCCAGACAGCCATTTTGCTTTTTTGCATTTCTTTTCCATGGGGATGGTCTTGATCCCTGTCTCCTGTACAATGTCACAAACCTCCATCCATAGTTCATGAGGTATTCTATCTATCAGATCTAGGCCCTTAAATATATTTCTCACTTCCACTGTATAATCAAAAGGGATATGATTTAGGTCACACTTGATTGGTCTTGTGGTTTTTCCTACTTTCTTCAATTTAAGTCTGAATTTGGCAATAAGGAGTTCATGACCTGAGCCACAGTCAGCTCCTGGTCTTGTTTTTCTGGACTGTATACAGCTTCTCCATCTTTGGCTGCAAAGAGTATAATCAATCTGATTTCCGTATTGACCATCTGATGATGTCCCTGTGTAAACTCTTCTCTTGTGTTGTTCTAAGAGGATGTTTGCTATGACCAGTGCATTCTCTTGGCTAAACTCTATTAGTCTTTGCCCTGCTTCATTCCGTATTCCAAGGCCAAATTTGCCTGTTACTCCAGGTGTTTCTTGACTTCCAACTTTTGCATTCCAGTTCCTTACAATGAAAAGGACATCCTTTTTTGGATGTTAGTTCTAAAAGGTATTGGAGATCTTCATAAAACCTTTCAACTTCAGCTTCTTCAGCATTACTGGTTGGGGCATAGATTGGATGACTGTGATATTGAATGTTTTGCCTTGGAAACTAAAGGAGATGATTCTGTTGTTTTGAGATTGCATCCAAGTACTGCATTTTGGACTCTTTTGTTGACCATGATGGCTACTCCATTTCTTCTAAGGGATTCTTGCCCGCAGTAGTGGGTATAATGGTCATCTGAGTTAAACTCACTCATTCCAGTCCATTTTAGTTTGCTGATTCCTAGAATGTCGACATTCACTCTTGCCATCTCCTGTTTGACGACTTTCAATTTGCCTTGATTCATGGACCCAACATTCCAGATTCCTATGCAATATTGCTCTTTACAGCATCGGACCTTGCTTCTATCACCAGTCACATCCACAGCTGGGTATTGTTTTTGCTTTGGCTCCATCCTTTCATTCTTTCTGGAGCTATTTCTTCACTGATCTCCAGTAGCATATTGGGCACCTACTGACCTGGGGAGTTTCTCTTTCAGTATCCTATCATTTTTCCTTTTCATACTGTTCATGTTGTTCTCAAGGTAAGAATACTGAAGTGGTTTGCCATTCCCTTCTCCAGTGGACCAAATTCTGTCATGTCTCCAACATGACCTGTCCATCTTGGGTGGCCCCACATGGCATGGCTTAGTTTCATTGAGTTAGACATGGCTATGGTCTGTGTGATTAGATTGACTAGTTTTCTGTGATTGTGGTATTTTAATTATTTACTTATTTATTTTAATTTTATTCTTTAATTTTAAAATATTGTATTGGTTTTGCCACAGGTATACATGTGTTCCCCATCCTGAACCCTCCTCCCTTCTCCTCCCCATACCATCCCTCTGGGTCGTCCCAGTGCACCAGCCCCAAACATCCAGTATTGTGCATTGAACCTGGACTGGCGACTCATTTCATATATGATATTATATATGTTTCAATGCCATTCTCCTAAATCATCCGACCCTCTCCTTCTCCCACAGAGTCCAAAAGACTGTTCTATACATACGTTTCTGTTTGCCTGCATGCATGTTAAGTAGCTTCAGATGTTTCTGACTCTTTGTTACCGTATAAACTGTAAACCACAAGGCTCCTCTGTTCATGGGATTCTCCAGGCAAGAATACTGGAGTGGTTTGCATTCCCTCGTCCATGGGATCTTCCTGACCCAGGAACTGAACCTGCCTCTGCAACAGTTAGAACTGAACATGGAACAACAGACTGGTTCCAAATAGGAAAAGGAGTACGTCAAGGCTCTATATTGTCACCCTGTTTATTTAACTTATATGCAGAGTACATCATGAGAAACGCTGGACTGGAAGAAACACAAGTTGGAATCAAGATTGCTGGGAAAAATATCAATAACCTCAGATATACAGGTGACACCAACATTATGGCAGAAAGTGAGGAGGAACGAAAAAGCTTCTTGGTGAAAGTGAAAGAGGACAGTGAAAAAGTTGGCTTAAATCTCAACATTCAGAAAACGAAGATCATGGCATCTGGTCCCATCACTTCATGGGAAATAGATGGGGAAACAGTGGAAACAGTGTCAGACTTTTTTTTTCTGGGCTCCAAAATCACTGCAGATGGTGACTGCAGCCATGAAATTAAAAGATGCTTACTCCCTGGAAGAAAAGTTATGAACAATCTAGATCACATATTCAAAAGCAGAGACATTACTTTGCCAAAAAAGTTTTGTCTAGTCAAGGCTATGGTTTTTCCTGTGGTCATGTATGGATGTGAGAGCTGGACTGTGAAGAAGGCTGAGTGCCGAAGAATTGATGCTTTTGAACTGTGGTGTTGGAGAAGACTCTTGAGAGTCCCTTGGACTACAAGGAGATCCAACCAGTCCATTCTGAAGATCGGCCCTGGGATTTCTTTGGAAGAAATGATGCTAAAGCTGAAACTCCAGTATTTTGGCCACCTCATAGAAAGAGTTGACTCATTGGAGAAGACTCTGATGCTGGGAGGGATTGAGGGCAAGAGGGGAAGGGGACGACAGAGGATGAGATGGCTGGATGGCATCACTGACTCGATGGATGTGAGTCTGAGTGACCTCCGGGAGTTGGTGATGGACAGGGAGGCCTGGCGTGCTGTGATTCATGGGGTCGCAAAGAGTCGGACCCGACTGAGCGACTGATCTGATCTGATCTCTTATGCCTCCTGTATTGGCAGACAGTTTAAAAAAAAAAACAAAAAAAAACAAAACACTAGCGCCACCTACAAAGGCCTTGTTTCAATATAAGTGCACATATATTCACATATCTTTCTGAAAGTACAATAGTAATTAGCCCCCAATTAAAATAAATAAATTTATATTGAAAAAGAAAAGCTATAGGTCAACAATAATAGGAATTAAAAGAGAAATACAATTACAGGTATGTACAGATTGTGAAAATAAAATGATATTATGGAAAGAAAGTAGTGACCATAGCAGTTGAAGTCCCTCATGATTAGGACTTTGCTTTGTCATGGTAAAGTAATAGTACAATGAACATCTAATATAATATAATATAATATCTTCAGGCATTAATCCTATGAAAAAAATTATTCAGGACAAAAGGATGGATTGACATGGTGTCAGAGTATAGTTTCAGGGAAGGCAATGGCACCCCACCCCAGTACTTTTGCCTGGAAAATCCCATGGATGGATGATCCTGGTAGGGTCCAGTCCATGGGGTCGCTAAGAGTCAGACACGACTGAGCGACTTCACATTCACTTTTCACTTTTCACTTTCATGCATTGGAGAAGGAAATGGCAACCCACTCCAGTGTTCTTGCCTGGAGAATCCCAGGGACCGGGGGAGCCTGGTGAGCTTCCATCTATGGGGTCGCACAGAGTCGGACACGACTGAAGCGACTTAGCAGCAGCAGCAGCAGCAGAGTATAGTTTGAAAAGCCTTTGGTATGTTGAACAAAGACCAGAATAGCATTCGAGTATGCTCATCAGATTTATTTTAAAAATATGACAATGCTTAAACTCCAAGAATAACAAACACACGATACCCCATAAGAAAACTGGGAAAGGGCATGCCTCATTCCCTATAGAACAGTAAAAAATTGGTCAAAGAAATGGAAAAGATGTTGGGAATCTTTCTTCCATTGCTTTATATAAAACACATTTAAGTTTTGTTGTTTTCCTTTGGATACTCATTTTTGTTGGTGGCTCAGATGGTAAAGCATCTGCCTGCAATGAGGGAGACCTAAATTCAATGCCTGGGTCAAGAAGATACCCTGCAGAAGGAAATAGCAACCCACTCCAGTACTCTTGCCTGAAAAATTCCATGGATGGAGGAGGCTGGTGGGCTACAGTCCATGGAGTAGCAAAGAGTCGGACATGACTGAGAGACTTCACTTCACTTTATTTACTTTGCTCATTTTTCTTTTGGGGTAGACAAATATTTCAAGTTACATGCATTATAAAAGTATAACTGTTCTGTCAAGGTAAACAGCATTTTTCTTTTTGAAAATTATTTTTCCTGGGCATCAAGTACAGATAACTGGAATTGGAATGTTGCCAAACAAAGGAAGGTTTAATTCATCATGTAGTCTCAGGGACTATTAGAGCTTGTTAAATCTTTTACCCCCTAATGTCTATTTCATTTTCCTCTCTTCTCTTTCCCTCCACCTCTTTTTCACACACACACATACTTTTTATATTTCTTTAAATACAAAGCTGAAAGTGATCATAAAAATGAACCCCAAGTTTATTGGTCTATGCGCAGTCTGTGAACTTGAATTTCTTGGTACTATTTATACATTCTTTAGGAGAAAGATGATCTGACATGGTCAGCTTGAGTCATAATGTTATATGGTGTGAGGAGGGTGGTTCTGGGTGAGAAATGTGTGATAGGAACATAGCCCAGGGGGACATGGTCTGAGAGTGTGGTGTGTGTGTGTGTGTGTGTGTCATAACTTTCCTTGGAAGGAAAGTTATGACCAACCTAGATAGCATATTCAAAAGCAGAGACATCACTTTGCCAACAAAGGTTCGCCTAGTCAAGGCTATGGTCTTTCCTGTGGTCATGTATGGATGTGAGAGCTGGACTGTGAAGAAGGCTGAGCGCCGAAGAATTGATGCTTTTAAACTGTGGTGTTGGAGAAGACTCTTGAGAGTCCCTTGGACTGCAAGGAGATCCAACCGGTCCATTCTGAAGGAGATCAGCCCTGGGATTTCTTTGGAAGGAATGATGCTAAAGCTGAAACTCCAGTATTTTGGCCACCTCATGCGAACAGTTGACTAATTGGAGAAGACTCTGATGCTGAGAGGGATTGGGGGCAGGAGGAGAAGGGGACGACAGAGGATGAGATGGCTGGGTGGCATCACTGATTCGATGGATGTGAGTCTGTGTGACCTCCGTGTGCTGGTGATGGATAGGGAGGCCTGGCATGCTGCAGTTCATGGGGTCGCAAAGTGTCGGACACAACTGAGCGACTGATCTCATCTGATCTATGAAAGTATTTCTCATTACAACTGTAGAATGCATGATTTCTTTGGGAATATGCTGAGAAGGGGTCAAAAATGCCCAGGTAGAGATGAAATAGAACTTTTCTAAACACAAAATATTAAAATTAATTTATTGAGAGCAAAATATAAATTGCATTATGTGAGTTATGCCAATTTGTGTGAAAATTACTCATGTTATTTTCATTTTTACTGGTAGTCACCTCCACCACGTGGAACCAGGTAACAATACACAATTTTCTGATTTTTTTCTTCTGGGAGTCTCAGAAGATCCAAAATTGCAGCCCCTCATCTATGGGCTTTTCCTCTCCATGTACCTGATTGCTGTGTTTGGAAACCTGTTCATCATCCTGGTTACCATCTCTGACTCCCACCTTCACACCCCCATGTACTTCTTCCTCTCCAACTTGTCCTTTGTAGACATCTGCCTCACCTCCACCACCATCCCAAAGATGCTGCACAATATTGAGAACCAAAGCAAAGTCATAACCTATGAATGCTGCATCATCCAAGTGTATTTTTATATATTCCTTGCAGGATTAGATGACTTCCTCCTGACAGTGATGGCCTCCGACCGCTTTGTGGTCATATGCCACTCCCTTCACTACACAGTCATCATGAACCCTCGGCTCTGTGGACTGCTGGTATTGGTGCCCTGGATGGCGAGTGCTGTGCATTCCTTGTTAGAAAGTTTAATGGATTTGCAGCTGACCTTCTGTACAAAGGTGGAAATTCCCCCAATTTTTTGTGAACTTAATCAGATGTTCCAACTAGCCTGTTCTAACACCTTTCTTAATAACACAGTGATGTATTTGGCATCAGTGCTACTAGCTGGTGGGCCGTTTGCTGGTATCCTTTACTCTTACTCTAAGATAGTCTCTTCCATATGAAGAAACTTATCAACGCAGGGAAAGTTTAAAGCATTTTCCACTTGTGCATCTCATCTCTCAGTTGTCTTATTATTTTATTCTACAAGCCTGGGAGTGTACCTTAGCTCTGCTGTTACACATAGCTCACACTCAAGTGCAACAGCCTCTGTGATGTTCATTGTGGTCACACCCATGCTGAACCCATTCATCTACAGTCTAAGGAACAAAGACATAAAGAGGGCTCTGAAGAAAGTCTATGAAATAGTAGCTATAAAAAGGCCAATTGTCCTGGGGCAGATGAAGTGCCCTTGACTGCATTGCTCAAAGCCTGAGAATCAGTAATTGTGACACTTTCCTCAGTGTGAAATAAAATCTGCTCCTTCTAATTAATTCCTTGGATATCCATTTTTATAAAAATTCAACTTTTCTATACAATCTCAGTTACTCACTTTATTAAAATTTCTTTTCATACTATCATTTAGGTGTTTTTTTTTGTTTTTTTTTTTTTTTTTTTTTTTTTTTTTTAAGTTTTACTTCTTTCTACTTCAAAATTTTCCAAACTTTAGATATGAGATATTTGGGCATTTCTATTTTTTATGGAGTGACGTGAGGAATAATACTTTCTTAAATGACAAATGTCATCCTGAGTAATTTTTGCCTTTTTATGGAAAAAAAAAATTCATGAGATATATTACTCATAGGAAAATTTTTGCCTTTTTATGGAAAAAAAAAATTCATGAGATATATTACTCATATGAAAATTTTTGCCTTTTTATGGAAAAAAAAATTCATGAGATATATTACTCATATGAAAATTTTTGCCTTTTTATGGAAAAAAAAATTCATGAGATATATTACTCATATGAAAAAGTGTACAAGTGAAATCCAGGGCAATTTATATGATTTTATAAAAGGGTTGACTGGGGGGAGAACCTAAGATGGCGGACGAGTAGGATGGGGAGAATACTTTCTCCTCCACATATTCATTAAAAGAACATTTGAACACTGAGTAAATTCTACAAAACAACTTCTAAATACCAGCAGAGGATATCAGGCACTTAGAAAGACAATTCATTGTCTTTGAAAGGAGATTACAAGCCCTGTGGTAACTCCTTTTGTGGAGAAATGGTGTGGACACCAGCATTTGCTATTAGCAAGCGGGGGCTGGGCTAGGAGGAGCGGTGCAGCCTGCAGCACTTTGAGTAAGGATTTGGCCTGGCTATCCCGAGTGCTACCTGAGCGAAATAACCAGACTGTTGGATATCTAATACGTCAAAAGCCAGCCCTAACCTAAGACACCACCAGGACTATGTATGGAACAAAGGACTGCAGAGATAGCCAGTTGCAGACCGTCCCACTCCAGTGGCAGGCAGCCAGAGCCAGAAGTGGGCAATCACAGCCCTAGAGAGACATTATCTAAAAAACTGTAAGCAGGTTTCTGTGTTAACTAACACTTTTTGGGGCTCTGGATGGTCAACATCCGCCTGAGAAGGTGCGCCGGTTGTATACCCAGAAAACTGAATGGCAGGAAGGTGATAAGTCACAGCAGCTGCACTCGCTAAACACTTCATCACCTGTGCTACTCGGACCTGGGAAGGACACAAAATACAGACTCAATCGAGTCTGTGCTTCAGAGGACTATCCGAGTGCTTGAACCTGGCTGGTTTAGATTTGTGTGTTCATCTTCACCCCCTCTGTAACAGGGCAGAGACCATATATTGAAAAGAGAATTCTCTCAATAAAAAGAATTAAACAAACTATCACAATATAGTAAGGACACTCTAAACTTGGCAATTTTAACAAGATGAGGAGACAGAGGAATACCCAGCAGTTAAAGGAACAGGATAAATGCCCACCAAACCAAATCAAAGAGGAAGACATAGGGAATCTACCTGATAAAGAGTTCCAAATAATGATAGTGAAATTAATCCAAAATCTTGAAATCAAAATGGAATCACAGCTAAATAGTCTGGAGACAAGGATTGAGAAGATGCAAGAAAGGTTTTACAAGGACCTAGAAGAAATAAAAGAGTCAACATATAATGAATAACGCAATAAATGAGATTCAAAACACTCTGGAGGCAACAAATAGTAGAATAAGAGGCAGAAGATAGGATTAGTGAATTAGAAGATAGAATCCTAGAAATAAATTAATCAGAGGAGAAAAAAGAAAAACAAATCAAAGGAAATGAGGACAATCTCAGAGACCTCCAGGATAACATTAAATGCTACAATATTCGAATCATAGGAGTCCCAGAAGAAGAAGATAAAAAGAAAGAACATGAGAAAATACTTGAGGAGATAATAGTTGAAAACTTCCCTAAAATGGAGAAAGAAATAACCACTCAAGTTCAAGAAATCCAGAGAGTCCCTAACAGGATAAACTCAAGGCGAAACACCCCAAGACACATATTAATCAAATTAACAAAGTTCAAACACAAAGAACAAATATTAAAAGCAGCAAGGGAAAAACATCAAATAACTCACAAGGGAATTCCCATAAGGATAACAGCTGATCTTTCAATAGAAACTCTCCAAGCCAGGAGGGAATGGCAAGACATAATTAAAGTGATGAAAGAAAATAACTTACAGCCCAGATTACTGTATCCAGCAAGGATCTCATTCAAATATGGGGGAGAAATCAAAAGCTTCACAGATAAGCAAAAGTTGAGAGAATTTTGCACCACAAAACCATTTCTCCAACAAAAACTAAAGGACATTCTCTAGATAAGAATCACTAAAAGGGTGTATAAATTCGAACCCAAAACAATAAGGTAAATCTTACTTATCAATAATTACTTTAAATATTAATAGGCTGAATGCCCTAATCAACAGACAGAGACTGGCCGAATCGATACAAAACCAAGACCCCTACATACCTTGTCTACAAGAGATAACCAAAAGATTAAAATGGGTCAAATGGATACAAAAACTAGACCCCTATATATGTTGTCTACAAGAGAACCACCTTAAAATAGGGGATATATACTGACTGAAAATGAAGGGCTGGAAAAAGATTTTCTATGCAAATATGGACCAAAAGAGAACAGGAGTAGCAATACTCATATCAGATAAAATTGACTTTAAGTCAGTCCAGGTATGATGCCCGATAACAGATGCCTGGGGCTGGAGCACTGGGACGACCTGGAGGGATGCTGTGGGGAGGGGGGAGGGAGGAGGGTTCAGGATGGGGAACACGTGTATACTGGTGGCGGATCTATCTTGATGTATAGTAAAAGCAATACAATGATTAAAATATAAAAAAATAAAATAAAGGTCCTGAAAAGGAGACAATGAAGGTTACACATAACGGCTTATAGGAGCAACCAAAAAAGAAGTTATAACAATTATATATGCACCCAACATTGGAGCATTGATATATCTAAGACAAACACTAATTAGTATGATAGAAGAAATATACAACAACACAATAATAGTGAGAGACTTTAATACCCCACTCATACTTATACAATCTGGCTGTAATAGACAAAGTAAAGAAGAAAACATATTCACTTATGAGCCTCAAAAAAATCAGTTCACTCAGGAGAGTTAAAATTAAAAAAAGAGAAAAAAAGACTTATTTGTTCATTCTGTAAATGTTTATTGACTATTTTATGGGTCTGGTACCACTTTGGGTATTAGGGAGGAAGAAGTGACAAATGTGATCCTGTCCTAAATAATATACTGTTGTAAAGATAGACTTACCAATACAAAATACCAAGATATGCCTAAGATGAGGACACCCAAACTGGGCTTTTAGTTTCCTGAACTTTTCATTTCCAGATCAAACCTCTTAATATAAGATGAATTTAATATGATTTTTTAAAAATATTCTTTGTGATTAAAAACAGAAAGCCATTAGTTAAGAAATTACATATACCCCCCCACCATCACTCCCCTTTTTCCTTCCCATTTCCCTCCCACCCTCATTGATCCTCTCCTTTGTCCATTTTCCCCTGCAAAAAAAAAAAAAAAAAAAAGGTGGGGGTGGGGGTTGACTGAATCAGAGGATGTGGAGCTATGGATAAGAAAGGTTGATTGCAATGTTACAGGCAGATTTTCAATTGCACAAGGTGTCAGTGCTTCCAAACTCTGCATTATTCAAGGATCAAATCTTTCTATATGTATAGTATGTGTATATACCTCATGATCAAAGATGACTCACTAGAGAGCTTGACCGCCTATCCAGTCATGTGGTTCAGTTCACAATTTGTGCAAACATGTTTGCCAATATCCTGCTTACCTGGGAGGAAACTGAAATGGAATAAACTTTTTAATATAATGATCTGTAATACAATTTAAAAAGAGTAGTGAATGCTATCTTTAAAGATCAGAATAAATGCATAGAGTGAGATTATTGGAGTTGGTCTCAGTTCTATGCCATTTTTTTATTTTATTCAGTGACTTGTTGCTGCATAACCACTCATCCTAACAGTAACTGTTCTAATATGATGTCTTTATTATCAAATGAGATTTAATATTAAGGACGTGTTCTGATCTCTGCTGGATTTCTCATGAGTCTATGTTCTCAGTAATTGTATATGTTGGAACTCTAATGCTCATCCATGAGGTTGTGTGGAGCCATGTAGCAATTATTTGTTCACTAATATATGATAGTTGACTCCATTTATATGTGTATTTTAATCTTATGCATGTGTCCTCAGTGGTGTCTGTTTTTTGTGAGCCGACAGACTGTAGCTCACCAGGCTCTTCTGTCCATGGGATTCTCCAGGAAAAATGCTGTAGTAGGTTGCCATTTCCCCTTCTGGGGATTTTCTTGACCCTGGAATCGAACATGCATCTCCTACATCTCCTGAATTGGCAAGTGAATTCTTAAACACTGAGTCACCTGAGCCACCTGGGAAGGGATAAGACAATGGCATTCCACTCCAGTACTGTTGCCTGGAAAGTTCCATGGATGGAGGAGCCTTGTAAGCTGCAGTCCATGGGGTTGTGCAGAGTCAGACACAGCTGAGAGACTTCACTTTCACTTTTCACTTTTATGCCTTGGAGAAGGAAATGGCAACCCACTCCAGTGTTCTTGCCTGGAGAATCCCAGGGAGAGGGGAGCCTGGTGGTCTGCCATCTATGGGGTCACACAGAGTCAGACACAACTGAAGCTACTTAGCAGCAGCAGCAGCACCTGGGAAGCCAAATTTTAACCTTATAGCTTGTGGGGAAAAGTCTATCATTGATGACATCAGTATTATGGTGGCAGAAGACACTCTCTTTGTTGCTCTCCTCAATCTACAACTTACAGATAACATCATGCATAACTAAAGTTTTTTTTTTTTTTTTTTTTCTCCTATCCAACACATCAGGACACTAGACATACACACAGCTGTACATCTGAAGGTGAGCGGATTTTTCACATGGAGGAGGTGGAGACAGGGGAACAGCAGAGTTGGTGATGCTGATCCCACCCCATTGTTAAGGCAGCTGAGCCTGCAGCCCCAGAGTACCTGGGAGTCCCACTTGGGATGGTGCAGGTAACCCTGGCCTCCTGGATGCAGCAGCAACTTGTAGCCCCAGGGAACCAGGCATCAGCTGGGTGGTGGCACAAGCTAGGTGACCCTGCATGTGGCAAGAGTACTTACACTCTGGGAACCCCCAGCAAAGATGGCAGCCACATCAGGCACACTGACAACAACAGATCACCAATGATGCTGGTGGCACAAACATTGATGGCAAGGACAATGGCAATGCCTCTGGAAGAGGCCATGAAAGGCAAAAAATGTAGTTCCTCAAATATAGCTAGGAGCAGCTCATGTGAAAGAAAGCAAAATCTTGTGCCACCAAGTCACTTAATTGAAAAACGCAGAAGGACCTCTATTAGAAATCTGTTGAATTGTTAGACTCAAAGTATACAAGGCTTTACCTACATAAGAACAATGTTTGCTCCTTCAAATGAATGGACAGAGGAGTAACACACTGGGGATCATGAAAAACCACAGTAACATGGAATCACCAAAAGAAAAGGACAATTCTCCATGAACTAATTTAACATCATGTAAGATTGTGATCTATGATGAAAGTGAAAGAGGAGAGTCAAAAGTTGGCTTAAAGCTCAACACTCAGAAAATGAAGATCATGGCATCTGGTCCCATCACTTCATGGCAAATAGATGGGGAAACAGTGTCAGACTTTATTTTGGGGGGCTCCAAAATCACTGCAGATGGTGATTGCAGCCATGAAATTAAAAGACACTTACTCCTTGGAAGGAAAGGTATGACCAACCTAGATAGCATATTCAAAAGCAGAGATATTACTTTGCCAACAAAGGTCCATCTAGTCAGGGCTAAGGTTTTTCCAGCGGTCATGTATGGATGTGAGAGTTGGACTGTGAAGAAAGCTGAGCACTGAAGAATTGATGCTTTTGAACTGTGGTGTTGGAGAAGACTCTTGAGAGTCCCTTGGATTTCAAGGAGATGCAACCAGTCCACTCTAAAGCAGATCAGCCCCGAGATTACTTTGGAAGGAATGATGCTAAAGCTGAAACTCCAGTACTTTGGCCACCTCATGCAAAGAGTTGACTCATTGGAGAAGACTCTGATGCTGGAAGGGATTGGGGGCAGGAGGAAAAGAGGATGACAGAGGATGGGATGGCTGGATGGCATCACCTACTCGATGGATGTGAGTTTGAATGAACTCCGGGAGTTGCTGATAGACAGGGAGGCCTAGCATGATGCAAACATGGGGTTGCAAAGAGTCTGGCATGACTGAGTGAGTGAACTGAAGTGGACTGAATTGAAGATTGTGATAAAGCAAGTGGAGAATTCAAGATAGTGTCATGAAGAAGCTCAACAAGCTACAAGAAAACTCACAAAGACACATCAGTTAGCTGAGGAATAAAAATAATGAACATAAGGAACAGTTTCCAAAATGATGAAAGCTCTTAAACATAAGTAAACAGAAATTCTGGAGCTAAATAACTCAGTAAATGAGATGAAAGATAAATTGCAAAGCACTGGAAATGGAGACCATATGGATTAGAGAGATAGTGAGTTCAAAGGTAAAATGATTCAGGTATATGTGAGAATAGAACTAATATATAAATATATATATATATGTATATATATATATACTAATATATATATATTAAATGATTCAGGTATATGTGAGAATAGAACTAATATATATATATATATATATTAGTATATATATATTAATATATTAACAATATATATATATTAGTAGGATTACCGTGGTGGCTCAGACGGTATATATATCAGAGATCAGATCAGTGGCTCAGTCATGTCCGACTGTTTGCAACCCCATGAACTGCAGCACGCCAGGCCTACCTATCCATCACCAGCCCTGGGAGGTCACTCAGACTCATATTCATCGAGTCAGTGATGCCATCCAGCCATCTCATCCTCTGTCGTCCCCTTCTCCTCCTGCCCCCAATCCCTCCCAGCATCAGAGTCTTCTCCAATGAATCAACTCTTCGCATGAGGTGGCCGAAATACTGGAGTTTCAGCTTTAGCATCATTCCTTCCGAAGAAATCCCAGGGCTGATCTCCTTCAGAATGGACCGGTTGGATCTCCTTGCAGTCCAAGGGACTCTCAAGAGTCTTCTCCAACACCACAGTTCGAAAGCATCAATTCTTCGGCGCTCAGCCTTCTTCACAGTCCAGCTCTCACATCCATACATGACCACAGGAAAAACCATAGCCTTGACTAGGCGAACCTTTGTTTGCAAAGTGATGTCTCTGCTTTGAATATGCTATCTAGGTTGGTCATAACTTTCCTTCCAAGGAGTAAGCGTCTATTAATTTCATGGCTGCAGTCACCATCTGCAGTGATTTGGGAGCACAGAAAGAGAAAGTCTGACACTGTTTCCACTGTTTCTCCATCTATTTCCCATGTAGTGATGGGACCAGATGCCATGATCTTCGTTTTCTGAATGTTGAGCATTAAGCCAACCTTTTCACTCTCAACTTTCACTTTCATCAAGAGGCTTTTTAGTTCCTCTTCACTTTCTGCCATAAGGGTGGTATTATCTGCATATCTGAGGTTATTGATATTTTTCCCAGCAATCTTGATCCCAGCTTGTGTTTCTTCCAGTCCAGCATTTCTCATGATGTACTCTGCATATAAGTTAAATAAACATGGTGACAATATACAGACTTGACGTACTCCTTTTCCTATTTGGAACCAGTCTGTTGCTCCATGACCAGTTCTAACTGTTGCTTCCTGACCTGCATACAGATTTCTCAAGAGGCAGATCCGGTCGTCTGGTATTCCCATCTCTCTCAGAATTTTCCATAGTTTATTGTGATCTACACAGTCAAAGGCTTTGGCATAGTCAATAAAGCAGAAATAGATGTTTTTCTGGAACTCTCTTGCTTTTTCCATGATCCAGCAGATGTTGGCAATTTGATCTCTGGTTCCTCTGCCTTTTCTAAACCCAGCTTGAGTATCAGAAATTTCACGGTTCACATATTGCTGAAGCCTGGCTTGGAGAATTTTGAGCATTACTCTACTAGCGTGTGAGATAAGTGCAATTGTGTGGTAGTTTGAGCACTCTTTGGAATTGCCTTTCTTTGGGATTGGGATGAAAACTGACCTTTTCCAATCTTGTGGCCACTGCTGAGTTTTCCAAATTTGCTGGCATATTGAGTGCAGCACTTTCACAGCATCATCTTTCAGGATTTGGAATAGCTCCACTGGAATTCCATCACCTCCACTAGCTTTGTTCGTAGTGATGCTTTCTAACGCCCACTTGACTTCATATTCCAGGATGTCTGGCTCTAGGTCAGTGATCACACAATCATGATTATCTGGGTCGTGAAGCTCTTTTTTGTACAGTTCTTCTGTGTATTATTGCCAACTCTTCTTAATATCTTCTGCTTCCGTTAGGTCCATACCATTTCTGTCCTTTATCGAGCCCATTTTTGCATGAAATGTTCCTTTGGTATCTCTCATTTTCTTGAATAGATCCTTAGACTTTCCCATTCTGTTGTTTTCCTCTATTTCTTTGCATTGATCGCTGAAGAAGGCTTTCTTATCTCTTCTTGCTATTCTTTGGAACTCTGCATTCAGATGCTTATATCTTTCCTTTTCTCCTTTGCTTTTTGCTTCTCTTCTTTTCGCAGCTATTTGCAAGGCCTCCCCAGACAGCCATTTTGCTTTTTTGCATTTCTTTTCCATGGGGATGGTCTTGATCCCTGTCACCTGTACAATGTCACGAACCTCATTCCATAGTTCATCAGGCACTCTGTCTGTCAGATCTAGGCCCTTAAATCTATTTCTCACTTCCACTGTATAATCATAAGGGATTTGTTTTAGGTCATACCTGAATGGTCTAGTGGTTTTCCCTACTTTCTTCAATTTAAGTCTGAATTTGGCAATAAGGAGTTCATGGTCCGAGCCACAGTCAGCTCCTGGTCTTGTTTTTACTGATTGTATAGTGTTTCTCCATCTTTGGCTGCAAAGAATATAATCAATCTGATTTTGATGTTGACCATCTGGTGATGTCCATGTATAGAGTCTTCTCTTGTGTTGTTGGAAGAGGGTATTTGCTATGACCAGTGCATTTTCTTGGCAAAACTCTGTTAGTCTTTGCCCTGCTTCATTCCGTATTCCAAGGCCAAATTTGCCTGTTAGTCCAGGTGTTTCTTGACTTCCTACTTTTGCATTCCAGTCCCCTATAATGAAAAGGACATCTTTTTTGGGTGTTAATTCTAAAAGGTCTTGTAGGTCTTCATAGAATCGTTCAACTTCAGCTTCTTCAGCGTTTCTGGTTGGGGCATAGACCTGGATTACTGTGACATTGAATGGTTTGCCTTGGAAAGGAACAGAGATCATTCTGTCATTTTTGAGATTGCATCCAAGTACTGCATTTTGGACTCTTTTGTTGACCATGATGGCCACTCCATTTCTTCTGAGGGATTCCTGTCCACAGTAGTAGATATAATGGTCCTCTGATTTAAATTCACCCATTCCAGTCCATTTTAGTTCGCTAATTCCTAGAATGTCAACATTCACTCTTGCCATCTCTTGTTTGACCACTTCCAATTTGCCTTGATTCATGGACCCGACATTCCAGGTTCCTATGCAATATTGTTCTTTACAGCATCGGACTTTGCTTCTATCACCAGACACATCTACAGCTGGGTATTCTTTCTGCTTTGGTTCCATCCCTTCATTCTTTCTGGAGTTATTTCTCCACTGATCTCCAGTAGCATATTGGGCCCCTACTGACCTGGGGAGTTTCTCTTTCAGTATCCTAGCCTTTTCATACTGTTCATGGGGTTCTCAAGGCAAGAATACTGAAGTGGTTTGCCATTCCCTTCTCCAGCGGACCACACCCTGTCAGATCTCTCCACCATGACCCGCCCATCCTGGGTTGCCCCACGGGCATGGCTTAATTTCATTGAGTTAGACAAGGCTGTGGTCCTGGTGTGATTAGATTGACTAGTTTTCTGTGAGTGTGGTTTCAGTGTATTTGCCCTCTGATGCCCTCTTGCAAGACCTACCGGCTTACTTGGGTTTCTCTTACCTTGGGTGTGGGGTATCTCTTCCCGGCTGCTCCAGCAAAGCACAGCCATTGCACCTTACCTTGAATGAGGGGTCTTTCCTCACCACTGCCCTTCCTGACCTTGGGGGAGGGGTATCTCCTCACCGCCGCCCTTCCTGACCTTTGTCGTGGGGTAGCTCCTCTCGGCCGTGCTTAGTGCGCCAGTCCTCACCGCCATCCTTCCTCGGTCGTTGGGTAGCTCCTCTCGGGCATGCCCTCAGTGCGCCGCACAGCCCGCGAGGGGCTCTCAGTGCGCCCTGCAGCCTATATATATATATATATATATATATATATATATATATATATATATCAGATCAGTCGCTCAGTCGTGTCCGACTCTTTGCGACCCCATGAACTGCAGCATGCCAGGCCTCCCTGTCCATCACCAGCTCCCGGAGGTCACTCAGACTCACACCCATTGAGTCAGTGATGCCATCCAGCCATCTCATCCTCTGTCGTCCCTTCTCCTCCTGCCCTCAATCCCTCCCAGCATCAGAGTCTTCTCCAATGAGTCAACTCTTCGCATGAGGTGGCCAAAATACTGGAGTTTCAGCTTTAGCATCATTCCTTCCAAAGAAATTCCAGGGCTAATCTCTTTCAGAATGGACTGGTTGGATCTCCTTGCAGTCCAAGGGACTCTCAAGAGTCTTCTCCAAAACCACAGTTCAAAAGCATCAGTTCTTTGGTGCTCAGCCTTCTTCACAGTCCAACTCTCACATCCATACATGACCACAGGAAAGACCATAGCCTTGACTAGGCGAACCTTTGTTGGCAAATGATGTCTCTACTTTTGAATATGCTATCTAGGTTGGTCATAACTTTCCTTCCAAGGAGTAAGCGTCTTTTAATTTCATGGCTGCAGTCACCATCTGCCGTGACTTTGGAGCCCAGAAAAGTAAATTCTGACACTGTTTCCACTGTTTCTCCATCTATTTCCCATGTAGTGATGGGACCTGATGCCATGATCTTCGTTTTCTGAATGTTGAGCTTCAAGCCAACCTTTTCACTCTCCACTAATTCTAAGTCACTTCAGTCATGTCCAACTCTGTGCGACCCCATATACAGCAGCCCACCAGACTCCCCTGTCCCTGGGATTCTCCATGCAAGAACACTGGAGTGGGCTGCCATTTCCTTCTCCAATGCATGAAAGTGAAAAGTCAAAGTGAAGTCACTCGGTCGTGTCTGACTCTTTGCGATCCCATGGACTGCAGCCTACCAGTCTCCTCTGTCCATGGGATTTTCCAGGCAAGAGTACCGAAGTGGAGTGCCATCACCTTCTTCGATATACCTAATTTTCTCTATACCTGGAACTATATTGACATTGTAAATCAATTACCTTTCAATAAAAATTATTAAAAAGAAAGAATATTAAAGGTATCCAGAAAAAAAAAAAAAAAAAAGTGAGCACCCTGCAAAGATACCTGCATTGGGTTATCAACAAATTTCTTAACACAGACTCCACAGTCCAAGAGAGAATGGAATATCATTATCAAACTGCTACTGCTACTGCTAAGTCACTTCAGTCTCTGTGAGACCCCATAGACGGCAGCCCACCAGGATCCCCCGTCCCTGGGATTCTCCAGGCAAGAACAACGGAGTGGGCTGCCATTTCCTTCTCCAATGCATGAAAGTGAAAATTGAAAGTTAAGTCACTTGGTCGTTTCTGACTCTTCTCGACCCCATGGACTGCAGCCTACCAGGCTCCTCCGTCTATGGGATTTTCCAGACAAGAGTACTGGAGTAGGGTGCCATTGCCTTCTCGGATTATCAAACTATTGTGATATAAAAACTGCTAGCCAAAAGACTGTTATATACATCTTTTGGCTAGCAGTCTTTATATGCCAGTCCAGGTTTGATGCACGATACTGGATGCTTGGGGCTGGTGCACAGGGACGACCCAGAAGGATGGTATGGGGAGGGAGGAGGAAGGAGAGTTCAGGATGGTGAACATGTGTATACCTGTGGTGGATTCATGTTGATATATGGCAAAACAAACACAATATTGTAAAGTTAAATAATAAAAGAAAAAAAAAAAAACTGCTAGACAAGAATCCTCCAGCCAGCAAAGGTATCCTTCAGATATGAAGAAGAAATAAAGGCTCTCCCAAATAAAGAAAAGCTGAGGGAGTTCAGCACCTGGAACTATCATATAAGCATAGTTGACGTGATCTCTTCTACTTCAAATGAAAAGGCAAAAGTACCAAAACAATCAAGTTGATAGGCAAAAACAGAAAACTTAAACTATATATCAGACTAAGTCAACTCAATTAAAAAAAAAAAAATAAGCAACCCTATTAAAAATGGGTAGAGGACCCTCAATAGACATTTTCTCCCAAGGAAGATATACAAATTGCCAACAGACACATGAAAAGAGGTTTAACATCATTAATCTTCAAAGAAACAGAGACCAAAATCACAATGAGGTACACCTCCCACAGTAAGAATGGCTATTATCAAAGAGACAAAAAGCAACAAGTTGATGAGGGCCACATGAGACCAGGAAATGATACACAAATTTCCAAATTTCTTCTTCTGCAATTATCAGAGAAACCAGAACTGCAGCACTTTATATTTGCACATTTTCTCTCCATGTACCAGATCACCATGCTTAGAAACCTGCTTATTATCTTAGCCACCATCTCTGACTTCACGCATCCATGTAATTCTTCTTTTCCAATCTGTTCCTTTAAGATATGTTTCACATTCATCACCATCCCAAAGAAGGCAAAGCCATAACCTATGAATATACTTTTACCTACTCTTTGTAGATTTGTGCAGCGTTGTACTGACCACAAAGACCTATGACCACTTCATGTCCATCTTTCAAACTCTTCACTATCCTGGAATAGTGATAGTATTACTGGAAGTAATGATGCTGAAGCTCAAGCTTCAATATTTTGGCCACCTGATGTGAAGAGCTGACTTGTTAAAAAAGACCCTGATGCTCAGATAGATTGAAGGCAGGAGGAGGATGAGATGGCTGGATGGCATCACTGACTCGATGGACATGAGTTTGAGCAAGCTCCAGGATATAGTGAGGGACAGGGAAGTCTGGCATGCTGCAATCCATGCTGTCACAAAGAGTCAGATACAACTGAGTGACTGAACAACAAATTTCTTACCTGGGATCCTTTACTCTAAGATAGTTTCCTCTCTATCTGGAATACCATCAACTTGGGGGAAGTATAAAGTGCTTTCCACCTGTGCATCTCATTTCCTTCTTGTATCCTTGTTTCATTGCATGGGCTTTGAGTGTACCTCAGCCCTGTGGCTACTCATGCCCTTCTGCTTAGAGTCAAGTGCAATCACCTCGGTGATGTACACTGTGATCACACCTATCCTGCGCCCCTTCATCTATAGTCTAAGGTACAAAGACATACACAGGGCTCTGAAAAGATTATTAGGAGTGGCAAGTATCAAAGTACCACCAGTGGTAGTGTTAAAGAAGTTCCCTTCTTTTCAAGGTGTAAAGAATTTGAACTGGAATCTGATATTGTTGCTCAAATGATCAGAAACACAGTCCCTGGACCACTAGAGACCTGAAGAATCTGAATAAACATTTGAACCACAGATCTTGGTGATTTGTATGAGCAAATTGTATGAACAGTGAATTTATAGATATTCTTGTCTGGAATAGGATTTCTCTCATTCTTATGCTACCTTGGACAGGAGAATTATTTGTGTTGGGTGCTATTCTGTGGTTTATAGGAGATTAGTGGCATCCTTGAAGATATTTCCAAGTATCTCCAGTGTCAAAATCATGTCTGGTTGAAAATCTCTGGGACAGAGTTCCAGAACTAAGAGACCTCAATCCAGACTCCAGCCCTTACTTGGTTTGTACTTTTAAGTAGAACATTAAATCCTTCTGAGTTCCAATCTGACAACAGAGAATGGAGTTCATAAAAGTGCTGCCTCAAAAAAGACATTATTTAAAAAATTAAATTTGACAATCACTATTCCATGCTAAAATAGTTTAATGGTCATGTATTAGTCACTCAGCTGTGTCCAACTGCTTGTGACCCCATGAACTGTAGCCTGCTAGGCTCTTCCATCCATGGGATACTCAAGGGAAGAATACTGTAGAGAGTTGCTATTTCCTCCTCCTCCAGGGAATCTTCCTGACCCAGGGATCAAACCTGTGTCTCTCACATCTCCCGCATTGGCAGGCATATTCTTTACCACTGAACTACCTGGCAAGCCTGGTTTATGGTCGTATTAATATCATATCGGGCTTCTCTGATAACTCAGTAAAGAATCCGCCTGCAACACAGGAGATCCTGCTTCAATTCCTGTGTCAGGAAGATCCATTCGATAGGGGATAGGCTACCCACTCCAGTATTCCTGGGCTTCCCTTGTGGCTCAGCCAGTAAATAATCTGCCTGCAATATGGGAGACCTGTGTTTGATCCCTGGGTTGGGAAGATCCCCTGGAGAAGGGAATGGCTACCCACTACAGGATTCTTGCCTGGAGAAATTCATGGACTGTATAGTCCATGTGCAGCAAAGAGTCAGACACAACTGAGTGATTTTCACTTACCATATCAATATATAAATATTTTTCTTATAGTTATAAACATTTTATAATGAGAAACTAAAGGGCAGCTGCTAACTTCTGATATAACTGAGAAACTTGTAATTGGCTTGGAAAAACTAGTATGAATCCAGGGAGTATAATATCCACACTTTTATACTGAAGAAACAAAGTTATCCCCAGTTCTGAAGAGGGAAATAGTAATTTTAAAGATTTAATAGTTTCTCTCTCTCTCTCTCTCTCTCTCTCTCTCTCTCTCTCTCTCTCTCTCTCTCTCTCTCTCTCTCTCTCTCTCTCTCTCTCTCTCTCTCTCCCACAAATCAAAGCTTTGGAGACCATAGGGACCTCGTCAAGACAAATCCTCAGAGTTATAGTTTAAAAAGAATTAGATCTCAGGGATGTGATGAGGTTCTGGGAGCCCTAGTGCTTTGAAATCAGAATTAACGAGGAAGGAATGATAAAAACTGAATCACCCAACCTATAATGCAATCACCTAGTAACAGAGGATCAACAGAAGAATAATGGCATTATGTCTAGCCCAGTGTTCCCAAGGGGAATCATGTACTTGGAGGCTGGAGTAACGAAAGGAAAATATGCCCAATTAGCTGACATGTGTGCATGCTTGCTAAGTCCCTTTAGTCCTGTCCAACTCTTTGAGACCCCCCAGACTGTAGCCCTTTATGCAACTCTGTCCATGGGATTCTCCAGGCAAGAACACAGGAGTGGGTTGCCATGCAGCCCTCCAGGGGATTTTCCTGACCTAGGGATCAAGCCCCCATCTCCTGCGACTCCTGCACTGCAGGTGGATTCTTTATCACTGAGCCACCGGAGAAGCCCTGTGAACTGACACAAGAAGCTGGGAATATCTCCTCTGCTGCAGCCCCTCAGCCTGTGCCACTTTGGTTGCTGAGGATCTAGTCCTTAATTTAGATTCCTGAATCTTTCAGAGAGCCAATGCTTGATTTTATTCCTTCCTGTTGTCTTGTTTAGGTACAAAAATTTGGTCTGCATCATGAATAATTCAGAAAGGAACTTGGACTTCTACAGGGAAAGCCTTCTCTCTCAATCTGCAGGCAGGTGAGAGCTCCGCAATTCACTCATTTCAGGAGAAATTCAGAGAGGACCGAATCCAGGAACATGTACCTGAGGTCACTGAGGACCAATAGTCAAGAAGCCAGAGGTCACTGCGGTTATTTACTGGCTTTCCTAATACTAGTGTATCTATGTAGGTCAAAAAATAAAGTGAAGCCTTCACTCATCAATGTTGACAAATGGTAATAGAGGAATTTCAGTTAGAAGGAATGGTGGTGGTGGTTTAGTTGCTAAGTTGTATCTGATCCTTTTGCAACCACATGGACTGTAGCCCACCTGGCTCCTCTGTCTATGGAATTTCCCAGGCCAAAATACTGGAGTGGTTTTCAATTTCCTTCTCCAGGGGATCTTCCTGACCAAGGGACTGAACCTTGGCCTCCTGGATTGCAGGTGGATTTTTTACTTAAAAGCCACCTAGGGAGCCCCATGAGAAGGAATGTGAGGCATAAAAGGCTTCTGGTAAAAGTAGACAATAAGTCTAATAATCTTATTTATGAACTGAAGTAAGCAAATAGGAAAACTCAAGAATAAGAAGTATTCTGCTTCTTCATATAAAATATATCCAACATTTGTTGTATTTCATTTATTTTTTATTTTGAATTGGTAGTTTATGTTCCATTTGCTTATTCTCTTGAGATATTTAAACTGTAAGATGTATCACATCATGAATATATCCCTGTTTAGGTCCTTGGAAAACATATTATTCTTTATTATTATTTCTTGGACATCAAGGAGATGACACTGGAATTGGAATATTGATGAAGCAAGGAAACTTTTCTTTGTTTCATCATCTCAGGGGTCATTTGAGTTTATTGGATATTTTCCCTCTTAATTTGCCTATGTCCATTTCATTTCTCTTTTTCTTTCTCTCTTATGCTTTTCATTCTTCTCTAAATATCGAGAAGAAATGGGCCTTACCAACAATTTATTGTTCTATAGGAAGTTCAGCAATGGTAAGCCACTCCAGTACTCTTGCCTGGAAAATCCCATGGATGGAGGAGCTTGGTAGGCTTCAGTCCATGGGGTCGAAGTGACTGAGCGACCTCACTTTAACTTTTCACTTTCATGCATTGGAGAAGGAAATGGCAACCCACTCCAGTGTTCTTGCCTGGAGAATCCCAGGGACGGGGGAGCCTGGTGGGCTGCCGTCTGTGGAGTCCAACAGAGTCGGACGCGACTGGAGCGACTTGGCAGCAGCAGGAAGTTTATATATTGGAATTTTGGGGTGGAATGTGTAGGGATATATGTATGCCTATGGCTGATTCATGTTTAGGTTTTACAGAAAACAACAAAATTCTGTAAAGCTATTATGCGTCAATTAAAAAACATAATTTTTTTTTTTAAATTCTGGAACTTCTGGGTAAAAGTTATACATTCTTTTGGAGAATAATAATTTGATCAGACGAGCTAGATGTGTTAACCATTCATTGCCTAATGAGGGTGTATCTGGGTGACCAGTTTATGATAGTAACACAAGTCAGAAACATTGTGTATGTGTGTGTGTGGTGGGTGTGTGTTTGCGTGTGCCTTGTGAAGAGATATCAGTTCTTAAAGCAGAGGCATCTGTACTCATATGTTAAGATGACTTATAATACAGAGGTCAGAAGTTGGTCAATAGATGGAACTAAGTAGGGAAACTGACATAATTCACAGGATGGTTTCAAACTAAATTCATAAAGTGCAAGGAACCACATGGAAGGAGGGATTCTCTATGTGCTGAAGGTTCAGCTGTACCAGGGAGGCCACCTTGTTCCTCAGCATCCTGACACCATCTCTAATCACTTCCCCTCCTACTTATTCTTTCACTCAACTGTCTTCTTTGTTTGCACTTCAACATGTGGAACAAGCATCTTTGTCAGGTTCTTAGCAGTGACAGCTCTCTCGGCCAGGCACACACTTCTTCTGACATCACAAAGGCTTATTCTCTCTCTTCAGGAATCTTCAAACATCACCTAGTTTGAAGCTCTTCCCTGAACACTCAGGACAAAATAACACCTCCTACCACTCTCTACTTTATACCTGGTTTTGTTTTCTTCAGTGCATCTGTGACATTCTGACATATTCTATCATGTTTTATTTGAATATCCTCATTCACCATCCTTGGTTGGGAGAGGTTTATTTTTCATCACTTTCTACTGGGTGAGCACTAAATATGTATTTCTCAAATAAATGAAGAAATATCTCATTAGAACTCTAGAATATATGAGCTCTTTGCCAATGTGATGAGAATGGGACAAAAAAATCTTTGTCAGGGATGAAATGGAGTATACTTTGAAAGATAATTTTCTATGAATAAGATATTAAGATAAATTACTTCAGGGCTAAATAGAAATTGCAGTATTTCAGCTATGTGAATTATGCCAGTTTGTGTACAAACTAGTCATGTTGTTTTCCTTTTTCCTGGTAGTCACCTCCACCCCATGGAACCATGGAATAGTACACGAATTTCAAATTTTCTTCTTCTGGGACTTTCAGAAGAACAAGAACTGCAGCCTCTCATATTTGGGCTTTTCCTCTGCATGTACCTAATCACTGTCTTTGGAAACCTGCTCATCATCCTGGCCATCAGCTCAGACTACCACCTCCACACCCCCATGTATTTCTTCCTCTCCAACCTGTCATTTGTAGACCTCTGTTTCACCTCCACCACCATCCCAAAGATGCTATGGAACATCCAGACAGAGAGCAAAGGTATCACCTATGAAGGATGCATCACCCAGATGTATTTTTACATACTCTTTGCAGGATTAGATGACATTCTCCTAAGTGTGATGGCCTATGATCGGTATGTGGCCATCTGCCACCCCCTGCACTACATGGTCATCATGAGCCCTTGGCTCTGTGGACTGCTGGTTCTGATATCCTGGGTGCATATTGCCTTGTATTCCTTGGTACACAGCTTAATGGTGCTACAATTGTCCTTCTGTCCAGTTGTGCAAATCCCCCACTTTTTCTGTGAACTCAGTCAGGTGGTACAACTTGCTTGTTCTGACAACTTTCTTAATAACATAGTGATGTATTTTTCAACTGTCTTGATGGGTGTTGGTCCTTTTGCTGGTATCCTTTACTCTTACTCAAAAATTGTCTCCTGCATATGTAAACTCACATCATCTCAGGGGAAGTATAAAACATTTTCCACCTGTGTGTCCCACCTCTCAATTGTCTTTCTCTTTTATTTTACAGCCTTAGGAGTGTTCCTTAGCTCTGCTGTTACCCACACCTCACATTCAAGTACAGTTGCCTCGGTGATGTACACTGTGGTCACACCCATGCTGAACCCTTTCATCTACAGTCTGAGAAACCGAGATATAAAAGAGGGTCTAAAGAGATTGTATCTTGTGCCATGTATAAAAGACCAATTATACTAGTGCTCTGGATTGCATAACTCAAAGTATCAAAACCAGAAATTGCTCTTTGATCGTTGTGAAATAAAATTTTCTCCTTCCATTTATTTTTTGAGATTTACATTTTTTTCTTTGAATTCAGTATCTTTGGACAATATTAGTAACTATCTTGTTAAGCTTTATTCTCAGTCTTTTTTTTTTTTTAAATATGTAAGTGGTTTTTGTTTTTTAATATAAATTTATTTTTTAAATTTTATTTTATTTAAATTTTCAATATTGTATTGGTTTTGTCATATATTAAAATGAATCTGCCACAGGCATACATGTGGAGGTTAATTACTTTAGAATATTGTACTGGTTTTACCATACATCAAAATGAATCCGCCACAGGTATACACGTGTTCCCCATCCTGATCCCCCCTCCCACCTCCCTCCCGTACCATCCCTCTGGGTCATCCCATTGCACCAGCCCAAAGCTTCCAGTATCATGCATCGAACCTGGACTGGTGATTAATTTCGTATGATATTATACATGTTTCAATGCCATTCTCCCTAATCATCCCATGATCTCCCTCTCCCACAGAATTCAAAAGACTGTTGTATACATTTGTGTCTCCTTTGTTGTCTTGCTTATAGGGTTATCATTACCATCTTTATAAATTCCATATATATGTGTTACTATACTGTATTGGTGTTTTACTTTCTGGCTAACTTCACTCTGTATAATAGGCTCCAGTTTCATCCATCTCATTAGAACTGATTCAAATGTATTCTTTCTAATGGCTGAGTAATACTCTATTGTGTATATGTACCACAGCTTTCTTATCCATTCATCTGCTGATGAACATCTAGGTTGCTTCCATATCCTGGCTATTGTAAACAGTGCTGTGATGAACACTGGGGTATACGTGTCTCTTTCAGTTCTGGTTTCCTGAGTGTGTATGCCCAGCAGTGGGATTGCTGGGTCATGAGGCTGTTCTATTTCCGGTTTTTTTTTTAAGGAATCTCCACACTGTTCCCCATAGTGGCTGTACTAGTTTGCATTCCCACCAACAGTGTAAGAGGGTTCCCTTTTCTCCACACCCTCGCCAGCATTTATTGCTTGTAGACTTTTGGATCACAGCCATTCTGACTGGCGTGAAATGGTACCTCATTGTGGTTTTGATTTGCATTTCTCTGATAATGAGTGATGTTGAGCATATTTTCATGTGTTTGTTAGCCATTTGTATGTCTTTTTTGGAGAACTGTCTAGTTAGTTCTTTGGCCCACTTTTTGATTGGGTTATTTATTTTTCTGGAGTTGAGCTGCATGAGTTGCTTATATATTTTTGAAATTAGCTGTTTGTCAGTTGCTTCATTTGCTATTATTTTCTCCCATTCTGAAGGCTGTCTTTTCATCTTGCTTATAGATTCCTTTGTTGTGCAGAAACTTTTTAATTTTAATTAGATCCAATTTGTTTATTTTTGCTTTTATTTCCAATATTCTTGGAGGTGGGTCAAAGAGGATTCTGCTGTGATTTATGTCAGAGAGTCTTTTGCCTATGTTCTCCTCTAGGAGTTTTATAGTTTCTGGTCTTACATTGATATATTTAATCCATGTTGAGTTCATTTTTGTGTATGGTGTTAGAAAGTGTTCTAGGTTCATTCTTTTACAAGTGTTTGACCAGTTTTCCCAGCACTACTTGTTAAAGAGATTGTCTTTAATCCATTGTATATTCTTGCCTCCTTTGTCCAAGGTAAGGTGTACTTAGGTGCATGGATGTATCTCTGGGCTTTCTATTTTGTTCCATTGGTCTATATTTCTGCCTTCGTGCCAGTACCATACTGTCTTGGTGACAGTGGCTTTGTTTAGAGACTGAAGTCAGGCAGGTTGATTCCTCCAGTTCCATTCTTATTTCTCAAGATAGCTTTGGCTATTACAGGTTTTTTTTTTTTTTTTTTTTGTATTTCCATACAAGTTGTGAAATTATTTGTTCTAGCTCTGAAAAATACCCTTGGTGGCTTGATAAGGAGTGCGTTGAATCTATAGATTGCTTTGGGTAGTATACTCATTTTCACTATATTGATTCTCTGATGCATGAACATGGTATATTTCTCCATCTATTAGTGTCCTCTTTGATTTCTTTCACCAGTGATTTATAATTTTCTATATATATATATAGTTCTTTATTTTCTTTAGGTAGATATATTCCTAAGTATTTTATTCTTTTCGTTGCAATGTTGAATGGAATTTTTTCCTTAATTTCTCTTTCTATTTTCTCATTATTATTTTTTTCCAGGAACATTTGTTCTCTTCTTGCTTTTCCCATTTGCTTCTCTTTCTTCTCTTTGTGCAATGGCATCTCGTGTGCTATGACTGCAGAAAGGATTTTACCAAGTGAGGAGCAGCCACTAGAATCCCTGGCATAGAAACTCCAGTGGAAAAAGAAAACCTGACTTTTTAAGCATGGCAATATCCTTATATCAAACAATGCCTTGATCTTGCTGTGGTCATGTGTTCAACCCCTGGGGAAGTCTCTGTTGCCTGAAGGATGACGTGCTTTCTTTGGTCATTTCCTTCTTTAAGGCTGGCAGCAGAGAGAGGGGCCCATAGTACTACTATCCACAATTTATTACATCACAATGACTGAGCAAAAGATAACTCTGAACAAGAAAAAATATATGCAGGGAAAAATGTGTATATATAAATATATGTCAGTAGAGGTTGTAAAATTGTGGCCATGCTTTAAAGCAGTAATTTCAAACCATTTTTTTCATTGACATCCCTTATATTGACACACTTCTTCTTCCCAACCCTCTTTCATCCAAATTGTTTGAGATGATATGAATATATTTGTTATATCACAATAGATTTTTAAGTACGTTTTGAGGATTATGTGGAAACATTTAAGATAGAGACACCCTACACTACCCAACAAGGGAATCTCCCCATTGATTAACACATGCTAATTGCACACCTACTATGTGCAAAGATTTGTGCCAGACACACAGGAGAACACAACAAAGAGTAACACATAGCACCTGCCTCTGAGCTTGTATTCTGTTAAGATTTTCTATTTCTTCCTGGTCCAGTTTTGGAAAGTTGTACTTTTCTAAGTATTTGTCCATTTCTTCCACATTGTCCATGTTATTGCCAAATAATTGCTGATAGTAGTCTCTTATGATCCTTTGTATTTCTATGTTGTCTGTTGTGATCTCTCCATTTTCATTTCTAATTTTATGGATTTGATTTTTCTCCCTTTGTTTCTTGATGAGTCTGGCTAATGTTTTGTCAATTTTATTTATCCTTTCAAAGAATCAGCTTTTGGCTTTGTTGATTTTTGCTATAGTCTCTTTTGTTTCTTTTGCATTTATTTCTGCCCTAATTTTTAAGATTTCTTTCCTTCTACTAACCCTAGGGTTCTTAATTTCTTCCTTTTCTATTTGCTTTAGGTGTAGAGTTAGATTATTTATTTGACTGTTTTTTTGTTTGTTTGTTTTTCCTTGAGGTATGCCTGTGTTGCTATGAACTTTCTCCTTAGCACTTCTTTTACAGTGTCCCATAGGTTTTGGGTTGTTATGTTTTCATTTTCATTCATTTCTATGCATATTTTGATTTCTTTTTTGATTTCTTCTGTGATTTGTTGGTTATTCAGCAGCGTGTTGTTCAGCCTCCATATGTGGGAATTTTTAATATTTTTTCTCCTGTAATTATCTAATCTTACTGCATTGTGGTCAGAAAAGATGCTTGGAATGATTTCAATTTTTCTGAATTAACCAAGGCTAGATTTATGGCCCAGGATTTCATCTATTCTAGAGAAGGTTCTGTGTGGCCTTGAGAAAAAAGGTGAAATTAATTGCTTTGTGTTGAAATGTCCTATAGATATCAATTAGGTCTAACTTGTCTATTGTATCATCTAAAGTTTGTGTTTCTTTGTTAATTTTCTGTTTAGTTCATCTATCCATAGGTGTGATTGGGATATTAAAGTCTCCCACTATTATTGTGTTATTATTAATTTCCCCCTTTCTTTTCTTTTTTTCTTTCTTTCTTTTTTTTTTTAAATAGGTAACAGGTTTAATAAGCAAGTCCTTCCCTGGTAGCTCAAATGGTAAAGCATCTGCCTACAATGCAGGAGACCCAGGCTCGATCCCTAGGTCAGTAAGATTCCTTGGAGAAGGAAACGGCAACCAACTGCAGTATTCATACCTGGAAAATCCCATGGATTTGGGGAGCCTGGTGGGCTACAACCCATGGGGTCACAAAGAGTCGGACATGACTGAGCAACTTCACTTTCACTTCACTTAATAAGCAAAGGAACTTACTTTCGAAGCTTGTCTTGGGCAGCTGCATGATGAGCAGTTCTTCACTCCAGTCCATCATAACCTTTTTTTCTTTGGACTGTGCTGGGTCTTTGTTGCTTGTGCGGGCTTTTCTCTAGTTGCAATGAGCAGGGGTTATTCATTACCCGTGGTGCGTGGGCTTCTTGTAGCGGTGGCTTCTCTTGTTGTGGAGCACAGGCTCTAGAGCACACTGGCTTCAGTAGTTGTGGCTCATGGGCTCATTAGTTGCAGTTCTCAAGCTCTAGAGCGCAGGCTCAATAGTTGTGACACATGGGCTTAATTGTTCCACGACATGTGGGATCTTCCTGGATCAGGGATCAAATCTGTCTCCTGCGTTGGCAGGAGATTCTTTACCACTGAGCCACCAGGGAAGACCCTCCAGAATATTTTAAGATTACATAGAAACCTTAACTGAGTTCAGTCACATAACAACTTTCATATTTGTTAGCATTTGTCTTACATATTGTGGTGTTTCTATGTTGGGTGCATGCTGCTGCTGCTGCTGCTGCTGCTAAGTCGCTTCAGTCGTGTCCGACTCTGTGCGACCCCATAGACGGCAGCCCACCAGGCTCCCCCGTCCCTGGGATTCTCCAGGCAAGAACACTGGAGTCGGTTGCCATTTCCTTCTCCAATGCAGGAAAGTGAAAATTGAAAGTGAAGTCACTCAGTCGTGTCTGACTCTTAGCGACCCCATGGACTGGAACCTACCAGGATCCTCCTTCCATGGGATTTTCCAGGCAAAAGTACTGGGGTGGGGTGCCATTGCCTTCCCCGTGTTGGGTGCATATATATTTATAATTGCTGTATCTTCTTCTTGGGTTGATCCTTTGATCATTATGTAGTGACCTTATTTGTCTCTTTTCACAGACTTTGTTTTAAAGTCTATTTTATCTGATATGAGTATTGCTACTCCTGCTTTCTTTAGATCTCTATTTTCATGGAATATCTTTTCCCAGCCCTTTATTTTCAGTCTGTATGTGTCCCCTGTTTTGAGGTGGGTCTCTTATAGACAACATACATAGGGGTCTTGTTTTTGTATCCATTCAGCCAGTCTTTGTCTTTTGATTGGGGCATTCAACCCATTTACGTTTAAGGTAATCATTGATAAGTATGATCCCGTTGCCATTTACTTTATTGTTTTGGGTTTGAGTTTATACACCATTTTTGTGTCTCCTGTCTAGAGAATATCCTTTAGCATTTGTTGGAGAGCTGGTTTGGTGGTGTTGAATTCTCTCAGCTTTTGCTTCTCTGTAAAGCTTTTGATTTATCCTTCATATTTGAATGAGATCCTAGCTGGGTACAGTAACTGGGGCTGTAGGTTATTTTCCCTCATCACTTTAAGTATGTCTTACCATTCCGTCCTGGCCTGAAGAGTTTCTATTGAAAGATCAGCTGTTATCCTTATGGGGATCCCCTTGTGTGTTATTTGTTGTTTTTCCCATGCTGCTTTTAATATTTATTGTGTTTGATCTTTGTTAATTTGATTAAAATGTGTCTTGGGGTGTTTCGCCTTGGGTTAATCCTGTTTGGGAGTCTGGGTTTCTTGGACTTGGGTGATTATTTCCTTCCCCATTTTCGGGAAGTTTTCAACTATTATCTCCTCAAGTATTTTCTCATGGTTTTTCTTTTTGTCTTCTTCTTCTGGGACTCTTATGATTCAAATGTTGGGGCGTTTAACATTGTCCTGGAGGTCTCTGTGATTGTCCTCATTTCTTTTAATTCGTTTTTCTTTTTTCCTCTCTGATTCATTTATTTCTACTATTCTATCTTCTACTTCATTAATCCTATCTTTTGCCTCCATTATTTTACTATTTGTTGCCTCCAGAGTGTTTTTGATCTCATTTATTGCATTATTCATTGTATACTGACTCTTTTATTTATTCTAGGTCCTTGTTAAACCTTTCTTGCATCTTCTCAATCCTTGTCTCCAGGCTATTTATCTGTGATTCCATTTTTATTTCAAGATTTTAGTTCATTTTCACTATCAGTATTCAGAATTCTTTATCACATAGATTCCCTATCTCTTCCTGTTCTATTTGGTTTGGTTGGCATTTATCCTGTTCCTTTACCTGCTGGTTATTCCTTTGTGTCTTCATCCTGTTTATATTGCTGTATTTGGGGTCTATATTCCAGCAGTTTGTGGAGTTCTCTTTATTGTGGAGTTTCCTCACTGTGGGTGGGGTTGTACAGCTGGCTGGTCAAGGTTTCCTGGTTAGGGAAGCTTGTGTCGGTGTTCTGGTGGGTAGAGCTGGTTTTCTTTTCTTTGGAGTGCAATGGAGTGTCCAGTAGTGAGTTATAAGATGTCAATGAGTTTGGAGTGACTTTCGGCAGCCTGTGCATTAAAGCTCAGGCCTGTGTTCCTGTGTTGCTGGAGAATTTGCATGGTATGTCTTGCTCTGGAACTTGTTGACCCTTGGATGGTGCTTGGTTTCAGTGTAGGTATGGAGGCATTTGATGAGCTCCTGTTGATTAATGATCACTGGAGTCAGGAGTTCTCTGGTGTTCTCAGGATTTTGACTTAAGCCTCCTGCTTCTAGTTTTCAGTCTTACTTTTACAGGAGCCTCGAGATTTCTCCATCTATTCAGCACCGTTGATAAAACATCTCCTTTTGAAGACAATGGACTGCTTTTCTGGGTGCCTGATGTCCTCCGTCAGCATTCAGAACATGTTTTGTGGAATTTACTCAGCATTTAAATGTTCTTTTGATGAATTTGTAGTGGAGAATGTGTGCTTTCCATCCTATTCCTCCAACAATTTAGGGCTTCCTCAATCCTCTACATAGAAAATCCTAAAAACTCCACCAGAAAATTACTAGAGATAATCAATGAATAAAGTTGCAAGATATAAAATTAACACAGAGAAATACCTTGCATTACTATAACTAACAATGAGAAAGGTCAGTTTTCATTCCAATCACAAAGAAAGACAATGTCAAAGAATGCTCAAACTACCGCACAATTGCACTCATCTCACACGCTAGTAAAGTAATGCTCAATATTCTCCAAGCCAAGCTTCAGCAATATGTGAACCATAAACTTCCTGATGTTCAAGCTGGTTTTAGAAAAGGCAGAGTAACCAGAGATCAAATTGCCAACATCTGCTGGATCATGGAAAAAGCAAGGGAGTTCCAGAAAAACATCTATGTCTGTTTATTGACTATGCCAAAGCCTTTGACTGTGTGGATAACAAGAAACTGTGGAAAATTCTGAAAGAGATGGGAATACCAGACCACCTGATCTGCCTCTTGAGAAATCTGTATGCAGGTCAGGAAGCAACAGTTAGAACTGGACATGAAACAACAGACTGGTTCCAAATAGGAAAATGAGTATGTCAAGGCTGTATATTGTCACGCTGTTTATTTAACTTATATGCAGAGTACATCATGAGGAATGCTGGACTGGAAAAAAATACAATCTGGAATCAAGATTGCTGGGAGAAATATCAATAACCTCAGATATGCAGATGACATCACCCTTATGGCAGAAAGTGAGGATGAACTAAAAAGCCTCTTGATGAAAGTGAAAGAGGAGAGTAAAAAAGTTGGCTTAAAGCTCAACATTCAGAAAACGAAGACCATGGCATGCAGTCCTATCACTTCATGGGAAATACATGGAGAAACAGTGGAAACAGTGTCAGACTTTATTTTTCGGGCTCCAAAATCACTGCAGATGGTGACTGCAACCATGAAATTAAAAGACGCTTACTCCTTGGAAGGAAAGTTATGACCAACCTAGATAGCATATTCAAAAGCAGAGACATTACTTTGCCAACAAAGGTTCATCTAGTCAAGGCTCTCTTTTTTCCTGTAGTCATATTTGGAAGTGAGTGTTGGACTGTGAAGAAGCCTGAGCACTGAAGAATTGATGTTTTTGAGCTGTGGTGTTGGAGAACACTCTTGAGAATCCCTTGGACTGCAAGGAAATCCAACCAGTCCATTCTGAGGGAGATCAGCCCTGGGATTTCTTTGAAAGGAAGGATGCGGAGGCTGAAACTCCAGTACTTTGGCCACCTCATGTGAAGAGTTGACTCACTGGAGAAGACTCTGATGCTGGGAGGGATTTGGGGCAAGAGGAGAAGGGGACGACAGAGGATGAGATGGCTGGATGGCATCACTGACTCGATGGATGCGAGTCTGAGTAACCTCCGGGAGTTGGTGATGGACAGGGAGGCCTGATGTGCTGGGATTCATGGGGTTGCAAAGAGTTGGACACGACTGAGCGACTGAACTGAACTGAACAATAAGAAAACAGAAAGAGATATTAAGGAAACAATTCCATTGACCAATTCCATGAAAAGAATAAAATACTTAGGAGTATATCTACCTAAAGAAAGTAAAGACCTATATATAGAAAACTATAAAAACACTGATGAAAGAAATCAAAGAGGACACTAATAGATGGAGAAATATACAGTGTTCATGGATCAGAAGAATCAATATAGTGAAAATGAGTATACAACCCAAAGCAATCTATAAGTTCAATGCAATCCCTATCAAGTTACCAACGGTATTTTTCACAGATCTAGAACAAATAATTTCACAATTTGTATGGAAATACAAAAAACCTTGAAGAGTCAAAACAATTTTGAGAAAGAGGAATGGAACTGGAAGAATCAACCTATCTGACTTCAGGCTCAACTACAAAGCTACAGTCATCAAGACAGTATGGTACTGGCATAAAGAAAGAAATATAGATCAATGGAAAAAAATAGAAAGCCCAGAGGTAAATCCACGTTACCTATGGACACCTTATCTTTGACAAAGTAGGCAAAAATATACAATGGATAAAAGACCATCTCTTTACCAACTTGTGCTGGAAAACTACTCAACCACTTGTAAAATAATGAAGCTAGAACACTTTCTAATGCCATACACAAAAATAAACTCAAAATGGATTAAAGATCTAAGCAAAAGACTAGAAACTATAAACCCCTTAGAAGAAAACACAGTCAAAACACTATCTGACATAAATCATAGCAGAATCCTCAATGACTCACCTTCCAGATTTATGGAAATAAAAGCAAAGATAAACAAATGGGACCTAATTAAATTTAAAAGCTTTTACACAACAAAGGAAACTATAAGCAAGGTGAGAAAACAAACTTCAGAATGGGAGAAAATAATAACAAAGAAGCAACTGACAAATAATTAATCTCAAAATATATAAGCAACTCCTTCAACTCAATTCCAGAAAAATAAATAGTCCAGTCAAAAAATGGGCCAAACACATAAATAGACATTTTTCCAAAGAAGACATACAGATGGCTAAAAAAACACATGAACAGATGCTCACCATCACTCATTATCAGAGTAATGCAAATCAAAACCATAGTGAGGTACCATTTCACACCAGTCAGAATGGCTGCTATCCAAAATTCTACAAACAATAAATGCTGGAGAGAGTGTGGAGAAAAGTGAACCCTCTTAAACTGTTGGTGGGAATGTAAACTAGTACAGTCACTATGGAGACCACTGTTGAGATTCCTTAAAAACTGGAAATAGAACTGCCATATGAGCCACTGACACCACTGCTGGGCATACACACCAAGGAAAGCAGAATTGAAAAAGACACATGTAACCCAATGTTCTTCCACTTGTTAACTAAATGCACAGGGTGAATACTGGAAATAAAACTTCTTAGAAGAGTCCTTGAATCATTTTAGGTTGAGAAAATAGAGTTTTATATCTTTACTAATGCATTGATTCCAAATCTGGTGAACTGTTTGTTTCTCTTTCATTAGCTCTTTTTTAGACATGATATCTCATCATTTAAGTTGGGACAAATTCCTCTGTCTTTTCATTTTAATTACCATTGTCTGTATTCTGAAATCATGTGCCACAGTTAACTCTTTCTGTCTTATAGTGGTGTCTTTCTTTGGGAACAGTCACATACAGTTGATGTGTGCCCAGTGGCTTTACTGGAAGAGCTAGATCTGATGGTATGACAATACATGCCTTTCTTTGGGGTGCACTGATTGCAATCATCTTGTTAGGAGGTATGGAGGGCTTGGGCTTGAGTCAGGTATGAGATATGGCTTTCTCTTTGTTTATAGGCAAGAATAAAATGGCATCCCACTTCAGTATTCTGGCTTGGAAAATACCATGAATGGAGGAGCCTGGCAGAATACCGTCCATGGGGTCACAAAGAGTCAGACAAGAATGAGTGACTAACAACACACTGGCCTAATGGAAGGGAGACAGGTACCAAGTTGCTAGAGCAGAATCCCTGAGGGTCAGGTCTGAGCTGACCTTGTTCTGTCTAAGTGTGTGCTTCCCAACTGTGGCACCAACTTGGTCGACACGGGGGGGAGCAGTGCTGGAGCAAGAAGTGCTGGTGTGTGGCACTAAACATGTGGTGGGTCATGGACTTGTTGGCCTGAGCAGAGCTGGAGATGCAGACTGCCTCTGATGCACTGTCTCTGTAAGCACCACCAATGGTTGGCCCTCCCCTGCTCAGAAGCATCTTTGGGTCTGAAGCTCTTGTGGGCCTATAATAGGGCTGCTGTTCTTGTAATACTATGGGCTGCAAATCCAGGGAGCTGGGACCTGCATGGACTTCTGGCATGGGTAGGGGTGTGGCTGTGGCATCCAGCTGTAGTCAATGATTGGAGTTGCCTCTGATATGAAGTCCATGTAAGCACCAGTAGTAGGTGCCATGGCCCACTTTAGATGTTGCTTCACGTCTGAGTCTTTGCTGTGTCTCACCGCAAGGTTCCCAAATATCCACTCATCTCAGATTGTGGCACGCACACACACACACACACACACACACACACACAAACACACTATATATCTATATGTCTGTATATCTACATTCAAATCCATATATACACCATCTCCTGCATGCAGACAGATTCTTTACTGCCTGATCCACCTGGTGGATCTGCTGGCAATGCAGAACATATGGGTTTGAACTCTGCATTGGGAAGATCCAAGGGGAATGGAAAGGCAGCCCACTTCAGTATACTTGATTGGCAAATCCTATGGACAGAGGAAGCCTGGCAGGCTAAAGTCCATGGGGTCACAAAGACTCAGGTGTGACTGAGCACAGCACACACACACATAATACTACAGTAAGATAGATTGTGGTACATCAGATCGGACCAGTCGCTCAGTCGTGTCCAACTCTTTGCGACCCCATGAATCGCAGCACACCAGGCCTCCCTGTCCATCACCAACTCCTGGAGTTCACTCAGACTCACGTCCATCGAGTCAGTGATGCCATCCAGCCATCTCATGCTCTGTTGTCCCCTTCTCCTCTTGCTCCCAATACCTCCTAGCATCAGAGACTTCTCCAATGAGTCAACTCTTCACATGAGATGGCCAAAGTACTGGAGTTTCAGTTTTAGCATCATTCCTTCCAAAGAAATCCCAGGGCTGAAATCCTTCACAATGGAATGGTTGGATCTCCTTGCAGTCCAAGGGACTCTCAAGAGTCTTCTACAACACCACAGCTCAAAAGCATCAATTCTTCAGTGCTCAGCCTTCTACACAGTCCAGCTCTCACATCCATACATGACCAGTGGAAAAACCATAGCCTTGACTAGACGAACCTTTGTTGGCAAAGTAATGTCTCTGCTTTTGAATAGGCTATCTAGGTTGGTCATAACTTTCCTTCCAAGGAGTAAGCATCTTTTAATTTCATGGCTGCAGTCACCATCTGCAGTGATTTTGGAGGTGCCCAAAAATAAAATGTGACACTGTTTCCACTGTTTCCCCATCTATTTCCCATGAAGTGATGGGACTGCATGCCATGATCTTCGTTTTCTGAATGTTGAGCTTTAAGCCAAGTTTTTCATTCTCCACTTTCTCTTTCATCAAGAGGCTTTTTAGTTCCTCTTCACTTTCTGCCATAAGGGTGATGTCATCTGCATATCTGAGGTTATTGATATTTCTCCCAGCAATCTTGATTCCAGCTTGTTTCTTCCAGTCCAGTCTTTCTCATGATGTACTCTGCACATAAGTTAAATAAACAGGGTGACCATATACAGTCTTGACGAACTCCTTTTCCTGTTTCAAACCAGTCTGTTGTTCCATGACCAGTTCTAACTGTTGCTTCCTGACCTGCATACAGATTTCTCAAGAGGCAGATCAGGTGGTCTGGTATTCCCATCTCTTTCAGAATTTTCCACAGGTTATTGTGATCCACACATTCAAAGGCTTTAGCATAGTCAATAAAGCAAAAATAGATGTTTTTCTGGAACTCTCTTGCTTTTTCCATGATCCAGGAGATGTTGGCAATTTGATCTCTGGTTCCTCTGCCTTTTCTAAAATCAGCTTGAATATCAGGACATATCAACACGTAAATATCTCTCTTATAAGTACAGACATTTAGTAATAAGGGATTAAAGGATAGCTCTTAACTTCTGATATAACTGAGAAATTTCTAATAGACTTACATCCAAGGACTATATTAACCATGGTTTTATTCTTAAGTAACAAAGTCATCCCTCTATTTGAAGAGAATAGTAATGTTTAGAGATTTCAGTGGTTCTTTCCCTGCCTTACATTCAGTTCAGTTCCCGTGCTCAGTTGTGCCCAACTCTTTGCAACCCTATGGATGCAACATGCCAAGTCTCCCTGTCCCTCATCTGCTCCATGAGTCTATTCAAATTCATGTCCACTGAGACAGTGATGCCATCCAAATATCTCATCCTCTGTCATCCTCTTCATCTCCCACCTTCAATCTTTTCCAGCATTAAGGTCTTTTCAAATGAATCAGTTCTTCACAACAGGTGGCCAAAATATTCGAGTTTCATCTTCAATATCAGTCAATCCAATGAATATTCAGGACTGATTTCCTTTAGGAAGGACAGGATAGATCTCCTTGCAGTCCAAGGAACTCTCAAGAGTCTTCTCCAACATCATAGTTCAAAAGCATCAGTTCTTCGGCACTCAGCTTTCTTTATAATCCAACTCTCATATCCATACATGACCACTGAAAAAACCAGAGACTTGACTATAAGGACCTTTGTCCCTAGGTTGGTCATAACTTTCCTTCCAAGGAGTAAGCGTCTTTAAATTTCATGGCTGTAGTCACCACCTTCAGTGATTTTGGAGCCTCAAAAAATAAAGTCAGCCACTGTTTTGACTGTTTCCCTATCTATTTTCCATGAAGAGATGAGACCAGATGCCATGATCTGTTTTCTGAATATTGAGTTTTAACCCAACATTTTCACTCTCCTCTTTCACTTTCATCATGAGGCTCTTTAATTCTTCACTTTCTGCCATAAGGGTGGTGTCATCTGCATATCTGCGGTTATTGTTATTAATCCTGGAAATCTTCATTCCAGCTTGTGCTTCTTCCAGCCCAGCATTTCTCATTATGTACCCTGCACCTAGGTTAAATAAGCAGGGTGACAATAGACAGACTTGACGTACTCCTTTCCCTGTTTGGTACCAGTCTGTTGTTCCATGTCCAGTTCTAACTGTTGCTTCCTGACCTGCATACAGATTTCTCAAGAGGCAGGTCAGGTGGTCTGGTACTCCCATCTCTTTCAGAATTTTCCACAGTTTATTGTGATCCATACAGTCAAAGGCTTTGGCATAGTCAATAAAGCAGAAATAGATGATTTTCCGGAACTCTCTTGCTTTTTCAATGATCCAGCAGATGTTGGCAATTTGATGTCTGGTTCCTCTGCCTTTTCTAAAACCAGCTTGAACATCTGGAAGTTCATGGGTCACGTATTGCTGAAGCCTGGCTTGGAGAATTTTGAGCATTCCTTTACTAGTGTGTGAGATGCGTGCAATTGTGCAGCAGTTTGACCATTCTTTAGCATTGCTTTTCTTTGGGATTGGAATGAAAACTGCCGTTTTCCAGTTCTGTGGCCACTGCTGAGTTTTACAAATTTTCTGGCAAATTGAGTGCAGTACTTTAATAGCATCATCTTTTAGGATTTGAAATAGCTCAACTGAAATTCCATCACCTATGCTAGTTTTGTTTATAGTGATGCTCCCTAAAGTCCACTTGACTTCACATTCCAGGATGTCTGGCTCTAGGTTGGTGATCATACCATCATGATTCTCAGGGTCATAAAGATCTTCTTTGTATAGTATTTCTGTGCATTCTTGCCACCTCTCCTTAGTATCTTCTGCTTCTGTAGGTCCATACCTTTACTGTCCTTTATTGTGCCCATCTTTGCATGAAATGTTCCCTTGGTATCACTAATTTTCTTGAAGAGATCTCTAGTTTTTCCCATTCTATTGTTTCCTTTTATTTCTTTGCACTGATCACTGAGGAAGGCTTATCTCTTCTTGCTATTCTTTGAAACTCTGTCTTTGAATGGGAATATCTGTCCTTTTCTCCTTTGCTTTACACTTTTCTTTTCACAGCTGTTTGTCAAGCCTCCTCAGACAGCCATTTTGCCTTTTTGCATTTCTTTTTCTTGGGTATGGTCGTTTTCCCTGTCTCCTGTTCATTGTTATGAACCTCCATCCATAGTTCATCAGGCACTGTATCAGATTTAGTCCCTTAAATCTATTTCTCACTTCCACTGTATAATCATAAGGGATTTGATTTAGGTCACACCTGAATGGTCCACTCCCACAGTCCACTCCCAGTCTTGTTTTTCTTGACTGTATAGAGCTTCTCCATCTTTGGCTGCAAAGAATATAATCAATTTGATTTTGATATTGTCCATCTGGTGATGTCCAAGTATAGATTCTTCTCTTGTGTTGTTGGAAGAGGGTGTTTGCTATGACCAGTGCATTCTGTTGGCAAAACTCTATTAGCCTTTGCCCTGCTTCCTTCTGTACTCCAAGGTCAAATTTGCCTGTTACTCCTGGTGTTTCTTGACTTCCTAATTTTGCATTCCAGTTCCCTATAATTAAAAGGATATCTTTTGGGGTGTTTGTTCTAGAAGGTCTTATAAGTCTTCATCAGTTCAATTCAGTTCAGTTCAGTCGCTCAGTCATGTCCAACTCTTTGCAACTCCATGAATAGCACACATCAGGCCTCCCTGTCCATCACCAACTCCTGGAGGTCACTCAGACTCACGTCCATTGAGTCAGTGATGCCATCCAGCCATCTCATCCGCTGTCGTCCCCTTCTCCTCCTGTCCCGAATCCCTCCCAGCATCAGAGTCTTTTCCAATGAGTCAACTCTTCGCATGAGATGGCAAAAGTACAGGAGTTTCAGCTTTAGCATCATTCCCTCCAAAGAAATCCCAGGGCTGATCTCCTTCAGAATGGACTGGTTGGATCTCCTTGCAGTCCAAGGGACTCTCAAGCGTCTTCTCCAACACCACAGCTCAAAAGCATAATTCTTTGGTGTTCAGCCTTCTTTACAGTCTAATTCTCTCATCCATACATGACCACAGGAAAAACCATAGCCTTGACTAGACGGACCTTTGTTGGCAAAGTAATGTCTCTGCTTTTGAATATGGTATCTAGGTTGATCATAACTTTCCTTCCAAGGAGTAAGCGTCTTTTAATTTCATGGCTGCAGTCACCATCTGCAGTGATTTTGGAGCCAGAAAAATAAAGTCTGACAGTTTCCACTGTTTTCCCATTTATTTCCCATGAAGTGATGGGACCAGATGCCATGATCTTCGTTTTCTGAATGTTGAGCTTTAAGCCAACTTTTTCACTCTCCACTTTCATTTTCATCAAGAGCCTTTTTAGTTCCTCTTCATTTTTTGCCGTAAGGGTGATGTCATCTGCATATCTGAGGTTATTGATATTTCTCCCGACAATCCTGATTCCAGCTTGTGTTTCTTCCAGTCCAGCGTTTCTCATGATGTACTCTGCATTTAAGTTAAATAAACAGGGTTACAATATACAGCCTTGACGTACTCCTTTTCTTATTTGGAACCAGTCTATTGTGCCATGTCCCATTCAACTTTAGGTTCTTCAGCATTACTGGTTTGCCTTGGAAACAAACAGAGATCATTCTGTTGTTTTGGGGATTGCACCCAAGTACTGCATTTCAGACTGATCTGGATAAAACATCCAAGTACTTCATTTCAGTCCCCACCATAAACCAAAGCATTAAAGACCCAAGGGACCTAGTCAAGACAAATCCTCAATATTACAATTTAAAGAAAATTCTGTATTCTTGAATGTGATAACATGCTGGGACTCTTAGAGCTTTGGAAGCAAGAGAATTAAAGGGGAAGTAGTGATGAGAAATGAATTCATGTAACTTATAATGTAGTGTCTTAGGAACAGCGAATCAGCAGGAAAAAAAAAAAAAAAAAAAAAATCTGTCCAGAACACAAGGGAAATCATGTAGTTACAAGTTAGAGTAACCAGAAAAAACATGTCTAATGAGCTGACATAAGAAACTCCAAATATCTTCACTACTGCTGTCCCTCAGCCAGTGCGACTTTGATTGGTGAGGAACCTGGTTCTTATGTTTGAAGTTCTACATCTGTCTTGGAAACAATGCTTGATTTAATCACTTCATGTTTTCTTCTTTGGGGACAAAATTCCGTCTGCATCAGTAATAATTTAGGGAGGAATTTTGAATTCTACAGGAAAAGCTTTCTCTCTCAATCTGCAGGCAAGCAAGTCTGATAGCTCCACAGACACTGCAGGAGAGCGTCAGAGAGGATGGAAGCCAAGAGCGTGTAATGAAGCCAGATCATTGCGGGTTTTTTCTTCCGTGTTTGTACTTGAACATGTGGAACAAGCATCTTCCTCAGGTCCTTAGCAGTGCCAACTCCCTCTTCCACAGAATTCCACAGAATTCTGACATCACACTAGCTCCTTGTCTCTCTTTCTTTAGGAATCTGTTGAAACATCACCTAGTTTGCTGGACTTTCCTGAACACTCAGGACAAAATAACACCTCCTACAATTCTTTATATCTGATTTTGTTTTCTTCTTACCATCTGTCACTTTCTGACATATTCTATGATATTTTATTTTAATATCCTCGTTCACTATCCTTGGATTGTGAGAGGTTTACTTTTCAGCACTTCTACTGCTTGCCTCCATGTGCTTGGAACATGGTTAGCACTAAATATATATTTCTCAAGTGAATGAAAAAAAAAATCACATTAAAACTTCAGAATATATGACCTCTTAGCAAATGTTGTGAGAAAGGAAACAAATTCCTAGTTACAAAGGAAATGAAGTATGCTCTCAAAGGGCCTTCTGTGGTTTAGAATCCACCTGTAATGTAACAGACATTTAAGAGATGTGGGTTCAATACTTGGTTTGGTAAGAACCCACTCCAGAACTCTTTCTTAGGAAATTCCATGGACAATGGAGGTCAGTGTGCTATGGTCCTTGGGGTCCTCCAGAGTTGGACAAGATTGAAGTGGCTAAACATATAAACATACGTTCAAAGAGAACTTATCTGAAAATAAAATATTAACACCAACTTCTTGAGGGCTGAATAGAAATTGCAGTAATTCATCTATGTGAATTATAACAGTAGGACTGAAAATTGTCATTATTTCCTTTTTTCCTGGTAGTTACCTCCACCTCATGGAACCAAGTAACAATACACAAATATCAGGATTTCTTCTTTTGGAACTTTCAAAAGAACCAGAACCACAACCCCTCATATTTGGGCTTTTCCTCGCCATGTATCTGATCACTGTGCTTGGAAACCTGTTCATCATCTTAACTGTTGGTGTGAACTCCCATATCGACACCCCCATGACTTCTTCCTCTCCAACCTGTTCTTTGTAGACCTCTGTTTCATTTCCGCCACCATCCCAAAGATTCTGTGGAACATCCAGACACAGAGGAAAGATATAACCTATGAAATCTGCTTCACCCAGATGTATTTTTACATTCTTTTTACAGGATTAGATGATTTCCTGCTGACTGTGATGGTCTGTGATCAGTGTATGGCCATCCTCCACCCCCTGCGCTATGTGGTCATCATGAGCCCCTGGTTTTGTGGACTGCAGGTTCTGATATCCTGGGTGCTGATTGCCTTGCATCCCTTGCTACACAGCTTAATGGTGCTGTGACTATCCTTCTGTCCAGTTGTGCAAATTCCCCACTTTTTCTGTGAACTCAGTCAGATGATTCAACTTGCCTGTTCTGACAACTTTCTTAATAACATAGTGATGTATTTTTCAACTGTCCTGATGGGGTGGTCCCTTTGCTGGTATCCTTTACTCTTACTCTAAAATACTTTCCTGCATATGTATGATCTCATCAGCTCAAGGGAAATATAAAGCATTTTCTACCTGTGTATCTCACCTCTTGGTTTTCTCCTTATTTTGTTTTGTAGCCTTGGGAATTTACCTTAGCTCTGGTGCCACGCACAACTCACATTCAAATATAGATTCCTTGGTGAGGTACACTGTTATCACACCCATGCTAAACACCTTTTATACAATGTGAGAAATCAAGATATAAAGGGGCTTCTGAAGAATTTATATTTGACAGCAAGTATAAAAGACCAATTATAATAGTTCGCTGGATTGCACACCTCAAAGCCTTAGAATCAGAAATTGTGATTCTTTGATCATTGTGAAATAAAATTTTCTCCTTGTATGTATTTTCTTGAATTTCCACTTTTCTTTCCTTCTTTGGATTCAGCATCTTTATACAATTCAGGCACTTCTTTTTTAAGCTTTATTCTCAGTCCTGTATACAGATAGATTTTATTTTTTCCTATTCCACAATTTAATTACCTTTGGAGAAAAAAAAAAATGCTTTGAAATTTCATTTCTTTGGTGGGGCATCATAGATTTATGAATAATTTATTGAGAATAGTGTCTTTTTATTAAAGCATTTAATCTACTGACACTGAAAGAGGTTATCCATAGGTATTGCTTATTGCCAGTGTGTTACTTGTTTTTTGCCTTTGGAGTTCTTGTTTTTTCCTTTTGTGTGTTACTTACGGTTTTATGTTTTATTTAGTGGTATGCTTTGAGCAAGCTCCAGGAGATGTTGAAGGACGGGGAAGCCAAGCATGCTGCTGTCCATGGGGTAGCAACAAGTCAGACACAACTGAGCAACTAGACAGCAAAGTAATATGCTTGTGTTTCCTTCTAGTTTTGTGTATCCAATGTAGTTTTTTGATGCATGGTAAACAATGGGTTTTCATATGATGACCTACAACTATATTTTCTTTTCAAAACAGGCTTTCTTTTAAGTTTCTGCACTTTGAAAGAGTGCTACATTTTTCACTCCCTGGCCTACATTTGTGTGTTTATTGTCATATTTAACAACTCACTATTTATCCCTTTAATTTTTATTGTAGCTATATTTGACTTTAGAAATTCTTTTTGTCTTTTAAATTTTCATCCTAGCTTAAATGATTTGATATGTCTTTCTGCGTGTTTGCCTTTACTAGTGGGATTTTGTCTTTCATATAGTTTCTTACTACTTGTTATGCCTTTTTCTTTCCCTCTTAGAGAAGATTCTACATCATTCCTTGAAGTCTTAGAAATGATAAATTGTTTCATTCTTTTTTTTTCTAAGTCCAAATTTTTTATTAGATTTAACAAAAAAATGAAATTGCAGTTCAGTAACAGTCATAATAAGAAAAGAAGAAATAGAAATACAAATTGTTTCATTCTTTACTTGTCTGAAAAATTCCTTATCTCTCCTTTGATTCTAAATGATAACCTATCTAGGTAGTATGCCCTGGTTTGCAGGTTTTTCCCACTCAGCACCTTAAATATATCAGACTTTTCCCATCTGACATATAATTTTTTCTGCAAAAAAAAAAAAATAAATAAAAAAGGAAATAATTTTATAGACTTTAGGGCACCTTTTTATATAATGCTGTTTTACTTTTGTTCCTTTACAACTCATATGTTTAATATTGTTGTTTTAATTTATGTATCTAGGTGTGGGTCTTGTTGCTGTCATTTTGGGGGAACACTTTTATCTTCTGGTATCTGAATCTGGTTTTTTATTCAGGTTTGAGAAGGCTTTCAGCCATAATTTTATCAAAATAATTTTTCACCAATTTCTCTTTCTGTCTTTTCCTTCCTGGACACTCTAATTATGCCAGTATTGGTGTTCTTAATGTAGTCAAATATCCTTCAAACTCTTCTCAATTTTTAATCTTTCTTTTTATTTTCTGACTGAGTTATTTCCTTTATTATATATTTCAGATAGCTTATGCATTCTTCTGAATCACTTAGTATACTATTAACTACTTATATTTATTTTTCATTTAATTTATTGTAGTGTTTAGTGCTAATTAGTTTTTATTTTATAGTGCTCTGTTTAAATTATCATTGTGTTCATCAGTCTTTTTTTTTCCACAGAATTAAATATTTTATAGTCTTCCACTTATTAACAAATTCACAGGGTGAATACTGGAAATAAAACTTCTTGTGGAAGATTCCTTGAATCATTTTAGCTTGAGAAAATGGAGTTTTAAATCATCTTTATTAATGCATTGAATTCCAAATCTGGAATTATTTTCTGTCTGTCTGTCTTTTCTCTGTCTCTCTCTCTTTTTTTTTTTTTTTTTTTTTTTTTTCATGATCTCTTGCTTTTTCAGTTGGGACAAATTCCTCTGTATTTTCATTTTACATATCTTTGTCTATACATCTGAAATTATGTGCCACAGTTAACTGTTGTGGTCTTCAAGTGGTGTCTTTCTGTGGGAACAGTCATATATAATTGATATGTGTCCAGTGGCTTTACTGGAAGAGTTAGATTTGATGTTATCACAATTCATGTCTGTCTCTAGGGTGTACTGGTTGCAATCATCTTGCTAAGAATGATGGATGGTTTAGGGCTTGAACCAGGTATGAGATAGAGCTTTCTGTTTCCTTAGTAGCCATTACTGGCTTAATGGGAGGCAGGCAAGCCCCAAGGTGCTAGGGCTGAAGTCCTGAGGGTCAGGTCTGAGCTGACCTTGTTCCCCCTAACTGTGTGCTCCCCCACTCCTGCATCAGCTCAGTCAACCTAGAGGGGAGCACTCCTGGAGCAAGAAGAGCTAGTGTGTGACACTGTAGATGGGGTGGGGCAAGGACCCTGTTCGCCTGGGTAGAGCGTGAGATGCAGACTGCCTCTGATGTGCTGTCTGTATAAGCACCATTAATGGCTGACTCTCCCCTGCTCAGAAGCATCTTTGGGTCTGAAGCTCTTTTGCGCCTACTATAAAGCTGCTGTACTTGCCATGGTATGGGGCTGCAAAACAAGGCAGCTGAGACCTGTATGGGCTTCTGGTATGGATAGGGGTGTGGGCTGTGGCATCCAGCTGTAGTCAGTGATTGGGGTTGCTTCTGATGTGAAACCCATGTAACCACCAGTAATGGGTGCCATGGCCCTGCTTAGGCATGGTTTCATATCTGAGCCTCTGCTGTGAGTCACAGCTAGGTTCCCAAGCATATGCTCAGGCTGTGGCGCACATGCAGGTATACATACACACATACACACACACCATCTATATATAGATATAGATATATAGATTTAGATATAGATGGTGCTAGTGGTGCTAGTGGTAAATAACCTGCCTCATAGTGCAGGTGACATAAGAGATGTGGATTTGATCCCTGGGTTGAAAGATCCTCTGGAGAAGGAAATGGCAACTCAATCCAGTGTTCTTGTCTGGAGAATCCCATGGGTGGAGGAGCCTGGCAGGCTACAGTGCATGGGGTTGCACACAGTTGTATCTGAGTGAAGAGTATTAGCATGGCTTCCCTGGTGGACCAGATGTTAAAAAATCTGCCTGCAATGCAGGAGACATAGATTTGATCTTTCAGTGGGAAGACACCATGGGGAAGGGAATGGCAACCCACTCCAGTATTCTTGCCTGGGAAATTCCATGGACAGAGAAGCCTGGTGGGCTACTATCCATGGAGTTACAAAAATTCGGACAAGATGAGCACAGCCCAAACACACACATAATATGCTATGATAGCTTATGGTGCATATAAACTTATAAATATATCTCTTATAATTACAAACATTTCGTAATGAGGGACTAAAGTATAGCTCTTGACTTTGGATGTAACTGGGGAATTTCTAATTGGCTTGAAAAAACTGTCATGGATCCAGGGAGTATAATAACCATGGTTTTATACTAAAGGGGCAAAGTTACCCCTTTTTTGAGGAGGAGAATAATACTTTTTAGAGATACCAGTGGTTGTGTCCCTGCCACAAATCAAAGCTCTGAAGACCCTAAGGACCTAATCAAGACAAATCTCCAATGTTATGGTTTAAAGAAAATTTTCTGCTCAGGGATGTGATGCCATGCTGGGAAACTTTAAAAGCAAGAGAATTAAAGGAAAAGGAGTAATAAAAGATGAATTCGGGGAGGCGGTCCTAAGATAGCAGAGGAATAGGACGGGGAGACCACTTTCTCCCCCACAAATTCATCAAAAGACCATTTAAACGCTGAGTAAAATCCACAAAACAACTTCTGAATGCCGGCAGAGGACATCAGGCACTCAGAAAAGCAGCCCATTGTGTTCGAAAGGAGGTAAGAAAAATATAAAAACACCAGGAAACACTCTCACTGCCAAGTCTGTGCAGAGCCTTGGAAGCACAGAGGGCAACATAATAGGGAGGAAAAATAAGTAAATAATTAAAACCTACAGATTACGAGTCCAGCGGTAACTCCTCCAGTGGAGAAGCAGCACAGACACCTGTGCCCACCACTAGCAAGTGGGGACTGGGCATGGAGGCGGGGGCTGCACTGCTTAGAGTAAGGATCGGGTCTGAATGCCCCTGAAGGTAATCAGAGCAAACTAATTTGGGCTAGCAAACCAGACTGTGGGATAGTTACCACGCAAAAAGCCCTAAGAAACCGCCAAGCCCACACACAGAACAAAGGGCAGAACAGAACTAGCCGGCTGCAGACCATCCCCCTCTGGTGACAGGCAGCCAGAGCCGGAAGGAGGCAATCACAGCCCCAGTGAGACATTATCTACCAAACTGCAAGCAGACTTCTTTGCTTACTAAGACTTCTTGGGGCTCTGGAAAGTCATCCACCTGAGAAGGTGCGCCAGCTGTACATCCAGAAAACTGAGCAGCAGGGACGGGAGAGTGATAAGTCACAGTGACTGCACTCACCAAACACCTCATCACCCAAGCTGCTCCGAGCTGGGAAGGGCACAAAATGCAGGCCCAATGGAGTCTGTGACTCTGAGGACTACCCAAGTGCCTGAACCTGAGCGGCTTAGACCTGGGAGGTGCATTCAGCCCAGGGCCAACCTGGTTCCTGGTAGAGCAACCTAGAGCCTTAGCTGTGTGGGCAGAGAGGGTGCACAAGCCGTGAGGGGGGCAGGCCCAGTGCAGCTGAGACACTATGAGCACATGCCAATGTTATTTGTTTATAGTGTCCCTCCCTCCCCACAACCCTACTGAACAAGTGAGCCTAAAAATGTGTACACCACAGCCCCCTTGTGTCAGGGCGGAAATCAGACACTGAAGAGACCAGCAAACAGAAGTTAAAACTGAAGGAACCGCCTTGGAAGTGACAAGTGCAATAGATTAAAACCCTGTAGTTAGTACCAACTACATAGGAAGGGGCCTATAGATCATGGGAAATATAAGCCGGACCAAGAAACTATCCGAAAATGAACTGACCTCACACTGCCCACAACAGCACAAGAGAAAGTCTTAGATATATTTTTACTGTTTTTATGATCATTCTTTTCTTTCTTCTTCTTCTTTTTTTTTCCCTTTTTCTTTTTTTTGTTTTAATTTTTTAAAAAAATTTTAAGTCCTCTATTACTCCTTTAATTTTCATTTTTATAACCTACCATTACTTTTCAAAAAAAAGACTATTTTTAAAGCAAACTTCATACATATATATATATATATATATATATATATATATATATATATAACACTTTTGTGACTTTGTTTTTTTCTTCTTCTTTTCTTTAATATTGTATTTTTGAAAATCAAACTTCTACTCTAGAATTTTAATATTTGCTTTTTGGTATTTGTTATCAATTTTGTACCTTTAAGATCCCAATCTTCAGTACATATTTTTACTTGGCAGTGAGATTACTGACTTGACTGCTCTCTCCCCCTTTGGACTCTCCTTTCTCTCCACTAGGTCAACTGTGTCTCCTCCCTCCCCCTTCTCTTCTCTACCCAACTCTCTGAATCTCTGTGTATTCCAGACGGTGGAGGACACTTAGGGAACAGATTACTGGCTGAATCTGTCTCTCTCCTTTTCATTCCCCGCTTTTATCCTCCTGGACACCTCTGTCTCCTTCCTCCCTCTTCTATTCTCTGTATAACTTCATGAACATCTCTGAGCGGTCCAGACTGTGGAGTGCACATAAGGAAGTGATCACTGGCTAGCTTGCTCACTCCTCTTTTGATTCCACCTCATCTCATTTGGGTCACCTATAACTCCCTCCTCCCTCTTCTCTTCTCCATGTAACTCTATGAACGTCTCTGGGTGTCCCTACTTTGGAGCAACTTTTCATCTTTAACCTAGATGTTTTAGCAATGATATTGTACAGAAGGAGAAGTCTTGAGACTACTGTAAAACTAAGACTGAAAACCATAAACAGGAAGCTTAATTCCAAATCCTGAGAACATCATAAAACACCTGACTCCAGGAAACATTAATCGACAGGAGCTCATCAAACGCCTCCATACCTACACTGAAACCAAACACCACCCAAGGGCCAATAAGTTCCAGAGCAACATATACCATGCAAATTCTCCAGCAACACAGAAACACAGCCCTGAGCTTCAATATACAGGCTGTCCAAAGTTACTCCAAATCCAATGACATCTCATAATTCATTATTGGCACATCATAGCACTCCAGAGAGAAGAAATCCTGCTCCACCAGAACACCGACACAAGTTTCCCTAACCAAGAAACTTTGACAAGCCATCGATACAACCTCACCCAAAGTGAGGAAATTCCATAATAAAGAGAACACCACAAATTTCCAGAATACAAAAAGGCCACCCCAAACTTAGCAATATAAACAAGATGAAGAGACACAGGAATACCCAGCAGGCAAAGGAACAGGATAAATGCTCACAAAACCAAACAAAAGAGGAAGAGATAGGGAATCTACCGATAAAGAATTCCAAATAATGATAGGGAAAATGATCCAAAATCTTGAAATCAAAATCGAATCACAGATAAATAGCCTGGAGAAAAGTATTGAGAAGATGCAAGAAAGGTTTAACAAGGACCTAGAAGGAAAAAAAAAAAAAGAGTCAACATATAATGAATAATGCAATAAATGAGATCAAAAACACTCTGGAGGCAACAAATAGTAGAATGACAGAGGCAGAAGATAGTATTACTGAAGTAGAAGATAGAATGGTAGAAATAAATGAATCAGAGGAGAAAAATGAATTAAAAGAAATGAAGACAATCTCAGAGACCTCCAGGACAATGCTAAACGCACCAACATTTAAATCATAAGAGTCCCAGAAGAAGAAGACAAAACGAAAGACCATGAGAAAATACTTGAGGAGATAATAGTTGAAAACTTCCCTAAAATGGTGAAGGAAATAATAACCCAAGTCTAAGAAAACCAGAGAGTCTCAAACAGGGTAAAGCCATGGCAAAACACCCCAAGATACATATTAATCAAATTAACAAAGATCAAACACAAAGAACAAATATTAATAGCCACAAGGGAAAAACAGAAAATAAAACACAAGAGGATCCCCATGAAGATAACAGCTGATATTTCAATAGAAACTCTTCAGGCCAGGAGGGAATGGCAGGACATACTTAAAGTGATGAGGAAAAAAAAAAAAAAAAAAACAACTGCAGCCCAGGTTACTGTACCCAGCAAGGATCTCATTCAAATATGAAGGAGAAATCAAAAGCTTTACAGACAAGCAAAAGCTGAGAGAATTCAGCACCACCAAACCAGCTCTCCAACAAAGGCTAAAGGATGTTCTCTAGACAGGAGAAACAAAAATGGTGTCTAAACTTGAGCCCAAAACAATAAAGTAAATGGCAACGGGATCATACTTATCAATAATTACCTTAAACGTAAATGGGTTGAATGCCCCAATCAAAAGTCAAAGACTGGCTAAATGGATACAAAAACAAGACCCCTATATATGTTGTCTACAGGAGACCCATCATAAAACAGGGGATACATACAGACAGAAAGTCTGTATGGGCTGGAAAATACTATTTCATGCAAATAGAGATCAAAGGAAAGCAAGAGTAGAAATACTCATATCAGATAAAATAGACTTTAAAACAAAGGCTGTAAAAAGAGACAAAGAAGGACACTACACAATGGTCAAAGGATCAATCCAAGAAGAAGATATAACAATTATAAGTATATATGCACCCAACATAGGAGTACTGCAACATGTAAGACAAATGCTAACAAGTATGAAAGGGGAAATTAACAACAATACAATAATAGTGGGAAACTTTAATACCCCACTCACATCTATGGATAGATCAATTAAACAGAAAATTAACAAAGAAACACAAACTTTAAATTATACAATAGACCAGTTAGACCTAATTGATATCTATAGGACAATTCACCCCCAAAAAATGAATTTCACCTTTTTCTCAAGTGCACATGAAACCTTCTACAGGATAGATCACATCCTGGGCCATAAATCTATTCTTGGTAAATTCAAAAAAAAATTGAAATCATTCCAAGCATCTTTTCTTACCACAGTGCAGGTAAGATTAGATCTCAATTACAGGAGAAAAACTATTAAAAATTCCAACATATGAAAGTTGAAAAATACCCTGCTGAATAACCAACAAATCACAGAAGAAATCAACAAAGAAATCAAAATTTGCAAAGAAACAAATGAAAATGAAAACACAACAACCCAAAACCTATGGGATACTATAAAGCAGTGCTAAGGGGAAAGTTCAAAGCAATAAGGCATACCTCAAGAAACAAGAAAAAAGTCAAATAAATAACCTAACTCTACACCTGTAGCAACTAGAAAAGGAAGAAATTAAGAACCCCAAGGTTAGTAGAAGGAAAGAAATATTAAAAAATAGGGCAGAAATAAATGCAAAAGAAACAAAAGAGATCATAGCAAAAATCAACAAAGCCACAAGCTGGATCTTTGAAAGCATAAATAAAATTGACAAACCATTAGCCAGACTCCGGAGAAGGCAATGGCAAGCCACTCCAGTACTCTTGCCTAGAAAATCCCATGGACAGAGGAGCCTGGTAGGCTGCAGTCCATGGGGTCGCTACAAGTCGGACATGACTGAGCGACTTCACTTTCACTTTTCACTTTCACACAATGGAGAAGGCAATGGCAACCCACTCCAGTGTTCTTGCCTGGAGAATCACAGGGACGGCAGAGCCTGGTGGGCTGCTGTCTATGGGGTCGCATAGAGTCGGGCACGACTGAATAGACTTAGCAGCAGTAGCCAGACTCATCAAGAAACAAAGGGAGAAAAATCAAATCATTAAAATTAGAAATGAAAATTTAGAGATTACAACAGACAAAACACAAATACAAAGGATCATAAGAGACTACTATCAGCAATTATATGCCAATAAAATGGACAATGTGGAAGAAATGGACAAATTCTTAGAAAAGTACAACTTTGGGGGGGAGGAGCTAAGATGGAGGAGGAATAGGACCAGGAGAACACTTTCTCCTCCACAAATTCATCAAAAGAACATCTAAACGCCAAGTAAATTCCACAAAACCACTACAGAATGCCGGCAGAGGACATCAGACACCCAGAAAAGCACCTCATTGCCTTTTAAAGGAGGTAGGAAAAATATAAAAGACAAAAAAGAGACAAAGAGGGAGGGACGGACCTCTGTCTGGGGAAGGGAGTCTTAAAAATAAAAAGAGAAGTTTCCAAACACCAGGAAACATTCTCACTGCCGAGTCTGTGCTGAACCTGGGAAGCACGGAGGCCAACATAACAGGGAGGAAAATAAATAAACAATTAAAACCTACAGACTACGAGCCCTATGATAACTTCCCCAGTGGAGAAGCAGCGCAAACGCCTGCATCCGCCATTAGCAATCGGGGGCTGGGCAGGGAGGTGCCACGTGGGCTTCTTCGCAGGCTGCTTCGTGGGCTGCTTGGCAGGCTGCTTCACAGGCTGCTTTGCAGGCTGCATCAGCCTGAATATCCCGAGAGCTACCTGAACAGACTGTGGGATACCTACCACACGAAAAGCCAGCCCTAACCCAAGACACCGCCAGGCCCGTGCACAGAACAAAGGACTGTACAGAGATAGCCGGCCGCAATCCATTCCCCTCCAGTGACAGGCAGCCAAAGATGGAGGGAGGCTATCGCAGTCCCAGAGAGAAATTATCCACAAAACTGTAAGCAAGCTTCTTTGCTAACTAAGACTTCTTGGGGCTCTGGTCGGCTAACATCCACCTAAGAAAATGTGCTGGTTGTACACCTAGAAAACCGAGTGGTGGGGAGGTGATAAGTCTCAGAAGGCGCGCTTGCTAAAGACCTCATTACCTGTGCTGCTGGAATCTGCAAAGGGCACAAAACGCAGGCCCAACTGAGCCTGGGCCTCTGAGGACTACTCGAGTGCCTGAACTTGAACGGCTTAGACCTGGGAGGGGCAAGCAGCCCAGGGCCAATTGAGGATGGTTCCGGCAGGGAAACAGAAAGCCTAAGCAGAGTGGGCAGGGAGGCTACACGTGCCGTGAGTGGGGGCAGAGCCAGTGTGGCTGAGCCACTGCAAGCACACACCAGTGGTATTTATTTACAGCGTCCCTCCCTCCCCGCAGCGCGACTGATCAAGTGAGCCTTAAAAAATAAAAAAATAAAAAGTGCCCACCACTGCCCCCTTTGTATCAGGGTGGAAATCAGACACTGAAGAGACCAGCAAACAGAAGAATCTATAACAGAGGGAACTGCCGTGGAAGCGACAGGCAATAAACTAAAACCCCGTGGTTACTACCAACTACAGAGAAAGGGGCCTATAGATATTGAGAAATTTAAGCCGGAACAAGGAACTAGCCAAAAATGAACTGAACCCACAATATCCACAACAATAACAGATAAAGTCTTATACATATTGTTACTATTTTTACCATCATTTTCTCTTTTTCTTTTTTTAATTTTAAAAAAATTTTTAATCCGCTAGTACTCCATTAATTTCCACTTTTAGAACCTATTATTACTTTGTAAAAAAAAAAAAAAATCAATAAAAATAAATAAATAAAGACCCTTCTTTTTAAAAGAAAAAAATAAAACACCAAACTTCACATATATATATTTTTATAACTTTTGCAACACTATTTTTTCTTTTTTCTTTTCTTTTTTTCTTTTCTTTGACATTGTGTTTTTGAACTTCCAAACTCTGCTCTAGATTCATAAGTTTAGCTTATTGGTAATTGCTATCAATTTTTTACCTATTCATTTTTTTGATAACTTTTGTGACTTTTTTTTTTCCTCCCTCTTTCTATCGCTTCATCTTTTCTTTGACATTGTATTCCTGAAACTCCAAACTCTAATCTAGATCTTTAATTTCTGCTTTCTGGTATATGTAATCAATTTGTTCCTATATCTTCTTTATAATTTTTGTGACTTTGTTTGTTTTGGGTTTTGTTTTTATTTTTATTTTGTTTCTTTCTTTCTTTTTCTTTTGCTTTTTCCCCTACTATCTTTCTTTTTCTTCTTCTTTTCTTTAACATTGTATTATTGAAACTCCAAACTCTACTCTACATTTTTAACTTTTGCTTTTTAATATTGGTTATCATTTTGTACCTATATTTTCTTTATAACATTTTTGACATTTTTTTTATCTTTTCTTTTTTCTTTTTCTCTCTTTCTTTTCCTTCTTCTTTTCTTTAACACTGTATTTTTGAATCTCCAAACTCTACTCTAGATTTGTAATTCTTGCTTTTAGGTATTTGTTACCAATTCTGTACCTTTAAGAACCTAATCTTCAGTACCCACTTTTTACTAGGAAGCGAGATTACTGGCTTGACTGTTCTCTCCACCTCCGGACTCTCCTTTTTCTCCACCAGATCGCCTGTGTCTCCTCCCTAACCCCTCTCTACTCTATCCAACTCTGTGAATTTCTGAGTGTTCCAAATAAAGGAAAACACTTAGGGAACTGATTACTGACTGGATCTGTCTCTCTCCTTTTCATTCCCTCCTTTTATACTGCTGACCACCTCTGTCTCCTTCCTCCCTCTTCTCGTCTCTGTATAACTCTGTGAACATCTCTGAGTGATCCAGTTGTAGAGTGCAGTATATAAGGAGAAGTTTTTGAGACTACTGTAAAAATAAGATCAATAATTGGAAGCAGGAGGCTTAAGTCCAAACCCTGATCACACGGAACATTAATTGACAGGAGCTCATCAAATGCTTCCATACCTACACTGAAACCAAGCATCACACAAGGGCCGACAAGTTCCACGGCAAGACATACCAAGCAAATTCTCCAGAAACACAGGAACACAGTCCTGAGCTCCAATATACAGGCTACCCAAAGTGACCCCAAAATCATAGACATCTCATAACTCATTACTAGACACTCCATTGCACTCCAGAGAGAAGAAATCCAGCTCCATACACCGGAAAACTGACACAAGCTTCACTAAACAAGAAGCATTGACAAGCCACCTGTACAAACCCACAAACAGTGAGGAAATACCACAATAAAGAGAACTCCACAAACTGCCAGAATACAGTAAGGACACCCTAAACTCAGCAATTTAAACAAGATGAAGAGACAGAAGAATTCCCAGCAGCTAAAGGAATAGGATAAATGCGCACCAATCCAAACAAAAGAGGAAGAAATAGCGAATCTACCTGGTAAAGAATTCCAAATAATGATAGTGAAATTAATCCAAAATCTAGAAATTAAAATGGAATCACAGATAAATAGCCTGGAGAAAAGCATTGAGAAGATACAAGAAAGGTTTAACAAGAAACTAGAAGAAATAAAAGAGTCAATATATAATGAATAATGCAATAAATGAGATCAAAACACTCTGGAGGCAGCAAGTAGTAGAATAACAGAGGCAGAAGATGGAATTAGTGAATTAGAAGATAGAATGGTAGAAATAAATGAATCAGAGAAGAAAGAAGAAAAACGAATTAAAAGAAATAAGGACAATCACAGAGACCTCCAGGATAATATTAAACTTTACAATATTCGAATCATAGGAGTCCCAGAAGAAGAAGACAAAAGAAAGATCATGAGAAAATACTAGAGGAGATAATAGTTGAACAATTCCCTAAACTGGGGAAGGAAATAATCACTCAAGTCCAAGAAACCCAGAGAGTCCCAAACAGGAGAAACCCAAGGCGAAACACCCCCAAGACACATATTAATCGAATTAACAAAGATCAAACACAAAGAACAAATATTAAAAGCAACAAGGGAAAAACAACAAATAACACACAAGGGAATTCCCATAAGGATAACAGCTGATCTTTCAATAGAAACTCTCCAAGCCAGGAGGGAATGGCAAGACATACTTAAAGAGATGAAAGAAAATAACCTACAGCCCAGATTATTGTACCCAGCAAGGATATCATTCAAATATGAAGCAGAAATCAAAGCCTTTACAGACAAGCAAAAGCTGAGAGAATTTAGCACCACCAAACCAGCTCTCCAACAAATACTAAAGGACATTCTCTAGACAGGAAACACAAAAAGGGTATATAAATTCGAATCCAAAACAATAAAGTAAATGGCAATGGGATCATACTTATCAATAATTACTTTAAATGTAAATGGATTGAATGCCCCAACCAAAAGACAGAGACTGGCCGAATGGATACAAAAACAAGACTCCTACATATCTTGTCTGCAAGAGACCCACCTCAAAACAGGGGACACATACAGACAGAAAGTGAAGGGCTGGAAAAAGATTTTCCATGCAAATAGGGACCAAAAGAAAGCAGGAGTAACAATACTCATATCAGATAAAATAGACTTTAAAACAAAGTCTGTGAAAAGAAACAAAGAAGGTAACTACATAATGATCAAAGGATCAATCCAAGAAGAAGATATAACAATTATAAATATATATGGACACAACATAGGACTACTGCAATATGTAAGACAAATACTAACAAGTATGAAAGGAGAAATCAACAACAACACAATAATAGTAGGAGACTTTAATACCCCACTCACACCAATGGATAGATCAACTAAACAGAAAATTAAAAAGGAAATACAAACTTTAAATGATACAATAGACCAGTTAGACCTAACTGATATCTCTAGGACATTTCATCCCAAAACAATAAATTTCACCTTTTTCTCAAGTGTACATGGAACCTTCTTCTGGATAGATCACATCCTGGGCCATAAACCTAGCCTTGGTAAGTTCAGAAAAATTGAAATCATTCCAAGCATCTTTTCTGACCACAATGCAGGAAGATTAGATCTCAATAACAGGAGAAAAACTATTAAAAATTCCAACATATGGAGGCTGAACAACACGCTACTGAATAACCAACAAATCACGGAAGAAATCAAAAAAGAAATCAAAATATGCATAGAAACGAATGAAAATGAAAACACAACAACCCAAAACCTGTGGGACACTGTAAAAGCAGTCCTAAGGGGAAAGTTCATAGCAATACAGGCATACCTCAAGAAACTAGAAAAAAAGCCAAATAAAAAACCAAAATGTAAACATAAAGCAACTAGAAAAGGAAGAAATGAAGAACCACAGGGTTAGTAGAAGGAAAGAAATCTTAAAAATTAGGGCAGAAATAAATGCAAAAGAAACAAAAGAGACCATAGCAAAAATCATCAAAGCCAAAAGCTGGTTCTTTGAAAGGGTAAATAAAATTGACAAACCATTAGCCAGACTCATCAAGAAACAAAGGGAGAAAAATCAAATCCATAAAATTAGAAATGAAACTGGAGAGATCACAACAGACAACACAGAAATACAAAGGATCATAAGAGACTACTATCAGCAATTATATGGCAATAAAATGGACAACATGGAAGAAATGGACAAATTCTTAGAAAAGTACAACTTTCCAAAACTGGATCAGGAAGAAATAGAAAATCTTAACAGACCCATCACAAGCACGGAAATTGAAACTGTAATCAGAAATCTTCCAGCAAACAAAAGCCCAGGTCCAGATGGCTTCACAGCTGAATTCTACAAAAATTTAGAGAAGAGCTAAAACCTATTCTACTCAAACTGTTCCTGAAAATTGCAAAGGAAGGCAAACTTCCAAACTCATTCTGAGGCTACCATCACTCTAATACCAAAACCTGGCAAAGATGGCACAAAAAAAGAAAACTACAGGCCAATGTCACTGATGAACATAGATGCAAAAATCCTTATCAAAATTCTAGCAATCAGAATCCAACAACACATTAAAAAGATCATGCACCATGACCAATTGGGCTTTATCCCAGGAATGCAAGGATTCTTCAATATCAGCAAATCAATGAATGTAATACACCACATTAACAAATTGAAAAATAAAAATCATATGATTATCTCAATAGATGAAGAGAAAGCCTTTGACAAAGTTCAACATCCATTTATGATAAAAACTCTCCAGAAAGCAGGAATAGAAGGAACATACCTCAACATAATAAGAGCTATATATGACAAACCCACAGCAAACATTATCCTCAATGGTGAAAATTTAAAAGCATTTCCTCTAAAGTCAGGAATAAGACAAGGGTGCCCATTTCACCATTACTATTAAACATAGTTTTAGAAGTTTTGGCCACAGCAAACACAGCAGAAAAAGAAATAAAAGGAATCCAAATTGGAAAATAAGAAGTAAAACTCTCACTGTTTGCAGATGACATGATCCTCTATGTAGAAAACCCTAAAGATTCCACCAGAAAATTACTAGAACTAATCAATGAATATAGTAAAGTTGCAGGACATAAAATCAACACACAGAAATCCCTTGCATTCTTATACACTAATAATGAGAAAATAGAGAAATTAAGGAAACAATTCCGTTGACCATTGCAATGAAAAGAATAAAATACATAGGAATATATCTTCCTAAAGAAACTAAAGACGTATATATAGAAAACTATAAAACACTGGTGAAAGAAATCAAAGAAGACACTAATAGATGGAGAAATATACCATGTTCATGGATTGGTAGAATCAATATAGTGAAAATGCGTATACTACCCAAAGCAAATTATAGATTCAATGCAATCCCCATCAAGCTACCAATGATATTCTTCACAGAGCTAGAACAAATAATTTCTCAATTTGTATGGAAATACAAAAAACCTCGAATAGCCAAAGCTATCTTGAGAAAGAAGAATGGAACTGGAGGAATCAACCTGCCTGACTTCAGGCTCTACTAGAAAGCCATAGTCATCAAGACAGTATGGTACTGGCACAAAGACAGAAAAATAGATCAATGGAACAAAACAGAAAGCCCAGAGATAAATCCATGCACATATGGACACTTTATCTTTGACAAAGGAGGCAAGAATATACAATGGATTAAAGACAATCTCTTTCACAAATGGTGCTGGGAAAACTGGTCAAACACTTGTAAAAGAATGAAACTAGAACACTTTCTAACACCATACACAAAAATAAACTGAAAATGGATTAAAGAGCTAAATGTAAGACCAGAAACCATAAAACTCCTAGAGGAAAACATAGGCCAAACACACTCTGACATACATCACAGCAGGATCCTCTATGACCCACCTCCCAGAATATTTGAAATAAAATAATAAATAAACAAATGGGACCTAATTAAACTTAAAAACTTCTGCACAACAAAGGAAACTATAAGCAATATGAAAAGACAGCCTTCAGAATGGGAGAAAATAATAACAAATGAAGCAACAGACAAACAACTAATCTCTAAAATATACAAGCAACTCCTACAGCTCAATTCCAGAAAAATAAATGACCCAATCAAAAAATGGGCCAAAGAACTAAATAGACATTTCTCCAAAGAAGACATACAGATGGCTAACAAACACATGAAAAGATGCTCAACATCACTCATTATCAGAGAAATGCAAATCAAAACCACTATAAGGTACAATTTCACTCCAGTCAGAATGGCTGCGATCCAAAAGTCCACAAGAAATAAATGCTGGAGAGGGTGTGGAGAAAAGGGAACCCTCTTACACTGTTGGTGGGGATGCAAACTAGTAGAGCAACTTTGGAAAACAGTATGGAGATTCCTCAAAAAACTGGGAATAGAACTGCCTTATGATCCAGCAATCTCACTGCTAGGCATACACACTGAGTAAACCAGAATTGAAAGAGATACGTGTACCCCAATGTTCATAGCAGCACTGTTTACAATAGCCAGGACTTGGAAGCAACCTAGATGTCCATCCACAGATGAATGGATAAGAATGCTGTGGTACATATACACAATGAAGTATTCAGATAAGATCAGTTGCTCAGTCGTGTCCGACTCTTTGTGACCCCATGAACTGCAGCACACCAGGCCTCCCTGTCCATCACCAACTCCCGGAGGTCACTCAGACTCACATGCATTGAGTCAGTGATGTCATCCAGCCATCTCATCCTCTGTTGCCCCCTTCTCCTCCTGCCTCCAATCTCTCCCAGAATCAGAGTCTTCTCCAATGAGTCAACTCTTCGCATGAGGTGGCCAAAATACTGGAGTTTCAGCTTTAGCATCATTCCCTCCTAAGAAATCCCAGGGCTGATCTCCTTCAGAATGGACTGGTTGGATCTCCTTGCAGTCCAAGGGACTCTCAAGAGTCTTCTCCAACATCACAGTTCAAAAGCATCAATTCTTCGGCGCTCAGCCTTCTTCACAGTCCAGCTCTCACATCCATACATGACCACAGGAAAGACCATAGCCTTGACTAGGCGAACCTTTGTTGGCAAAGTAATGTCTCTGCTTTTGAATATGCTATCTAGGTTGGTCATAACTTTCCTTCCAAGGAGTAAGCGTCTTTAACTTCATGGCTGCAATCACCATCTGCAGTGATTTTGGAGCCCAGTAAAATAAAGTCTAACACTGTTTCCACCGTTTCTCCATCTATTTCCCATGTAGTGATGGGACCAGATGCCATGTTCTTTGTCTTCTGAATGGTGAGCTTTAAGCCAACCTTTTCACTCTCCACTTTCACTTTCATTAAGAGGCTTTTTAGTTCCTCTTCACTTTCTGCCATAAGGGTTGTGTCATCTGCACATCTGAGGTTATTGATATTTCTCCCAGCAATCTTGATTCCAACTTGTGTTTCTTCCAATCCAGCATTTCTCATGATGTACTCTGCATATAAGTTAAATAAACATGGTGACAATATACAACCTTGACGTACTCCTTTTCCTATTTGGAACTAGTCTGTTGTTCCATGACCAGTTCTAACTGTTGCTTCCTGACCTGCATACAGATTTCTCAAGAGGCAGATCAGGTGGTCTGGTATTCCCATCTCTTTCAGAATTTTCCACAGTTTATTGTGATCTACAGTCAAAGGCTTATACTCAGCCATTAAAAATAATACATTTGAATCAATTCTAATGAGGTGGATGGAACTGGAGCCTATTATACAGAGTGAGATAAGCCATAAAGAAAAACACAAATATAGTATACTAACGCATATATATGGAATTTAGAAAGATGATAACAATAACCCTGTTTAAGAGACAGCAAAAGGGACACTGATGTATAGAACAGACTTTTGGACTCTGGGAACAGGGGAGGGTGCGATGATATGGGAGAATAGCATTGAAATATGTATAGTATCATATATGAAACAAGTCACCAGTCCAGGTACGATGCCTGATAATGGATGCCTGGGGCTGGTGCACTGGCACGACCCAGAGGGATGGTATGGGGAGGGAGGAGGGAGGAGGGTCCAGGATGGGGAACACATGTATACTTGTGTCAGATCCATCTTGATGTATGGAAAAAGCAATACAATATTTTAAAGTTAAGCAAAATAAATTTGGGGGGGATATGAATTATGTATTCTTTATTAGGATATTCATTGCAGGAGAAAATGGGCGAAAGAAAGGATCAATGAGGGTGGGAGGGAAATGGGAAGAAAGAAGGGGACTGATGGTGGGGAGGAGTATATGTAATTTCTTAACTAATGGCTTTCTGTTTTTAATCACAAAGAACACTTAAAAAAAAATCATGTTGAATTCATCCTATATTAGGAGGTTTGATCTGGAAATGAAAAGTTCAGGAAACTAAAAGTCCAGTTTGGGTGTCCTCATCTTAGACACATCTTGGTATTTTGTATTGGGAGGTCTATCTTTACCACCATATATTATTTATAAGAGGATCACATTTGTCACTTCTTCCTCCCTACTACCCAAAGTGGTACCAAACCCATAAAATAGTCAATAAACCTTTACAGAGTGAACAAATAAGTGTATTTTTTAAAAAAACTCTCCTGAGTGAACTGATTTTTTTGAGGCTCATAAGTGAATATGTTTTCTTCTTTTCTTTGTCTATTACAGCAAGATTGTATGAGTGGGGTATTAAAGTCTCCCACTATTATTGTATTGTTGCATATTTCTTCTATCATATTAATTAATGTTTGTCTTAGATATATCAATTCTCCAATGTTGGGTGCATATATATTTATAATTGTTATAACTTCTTTTTGGATTGTTCCTTTAAGATGTTGTGTATAACCTTGATTGTCTCCTTTTCAGGATCTTAAAAGTCAATTTTATCTGATATGAGTATTGCTACTCCTGTTTTCTTTTGGTCCATATTTGCATAGAAAATCTTTTTCCAGCCCTTCATTTTCAGTCAGTATATATCTCCTATTTTAAGGTGGTTCTCTTGTAGACAACATATATAGGGGTCTAGTTTTTGTATCCATTTGACCCATTTTAGTCTTTTGGTTGTCTCTTGTAGACAAGGTATGTAGGGTTCTTATTTTTGTATCGATTCGGCCAGTCTTTGTCTGTAGATTAGGGCATTCAGCCCATTAACGTTTAAAGCAATTATTGGTAAATAGGATTTACTTTGTTGTTTTGGGTTCGAATTTATACACCCTTTTAGTGATTCCTATCTAGAGAATGTCCTTTAGTTTTTGTTGGAGAAATGGTTTAGTGGTGCTAAATTCTCTCAACTTTTGCTTATCTGTGAAGCTTTTGATTTCTCCTTCATATTTGAATGAGATCCTTGCTGGATACAATGATCTGGGCTGTAAGTTATTTTCTGTCATCACTTTAATTATGTCTTGCCATTCCCTCCTGGCTTGGAGAGTTTCTATTGAAAGATCAGCTGTTATCCTTATGGGAATTCCCTTGTGAGTTATTTGATGTTTTTCCCTTGCTGCTTTTAATATTTGTTCTTTATACTTAACCTTAGTTAATTTGATTAATATGTGTCTTGGGGTGTTTCACCTTGGGTTTATCCTGTTAGGGACTCTCTGGATTTCTTGATCTTGAATGGTAATTTCCTTTTCCATTCTATGGAAGCTTTCAACTATTATCTCCTCAAGTATTTCCTCATGATCTTTCTTTTTATCTTCTTCTTCTGGGACTCCTATGATTCGAATGTTGTAGCGTTTAATGTTATCCTGGAGGTCTTTGAGATTGTCCTCATTTCTTTTGATTCGTTTTTCTTTTTTCTTCTCTGATTCATTTATTTCTAGGATTCTATCTTCTAATTCACTAATCCTATCTTCTGCCTCTTATTCTACTATTTGTTGCCTCCAGGGTGGTTTGGATCTCATTTATTGCATTATTCGTTATGTGTTGACCCTTTTTTATTTCTTCTAGGTCCTTGTTAAACCTTTTTTGCATCTTCTCAATCCTTGTCTCCAGACTATTTAACTGTGATTCCATTTTGATTTCGAGATTTTGGATTAATTTCACTATCATTATTCGGAATTCTTTATCAGGTAGATTCCCTATCTCTTCCTCTTTGGTTTGGTTTGTTGGGCATTTATCCTGTTCCTTTAGCTGCTGGGTATTCTTTTGTCTCTTCATTTTGTTAAAATTGCCAAGTTTAGAGTGTCCTTACTATATTCTGGTAGTTTGTTGAATTCTCTTTATTGAGGTGGTTTACTGGTCTTTTCAATATCTGATCTCTTCCCTGTTACAGAGGGGGCGGAGAGGAACACCCAAATCTAAGCTGGCCAGGTTCAGGCACTCGGATAATCCTCAGGAGCACAGACTCGGTTGAGTCCGAGTTTTATGCCCTTCCCAGATCCGAGAAGTGCAGGTGATGAAGTATTTAGCGAATGCAGCTGCTGCGACTTATTGCCTCCCCGCCAGTCAGTTTTCTGGGTATACAGTCGGCGTACTTTCTCAGGCACATATTGACCATCCAGTGCCCCAAGAAGCGTGAGTCAGCACAGAAACCTACTTACAGTTCTGTAGACAGTGTCTCTCTAGGGCTCTGATTGCCCGCCTCTGGCCCTGGCTGCCTGTCACCAGAGTGGGACGGCCTGCAGCCGGCCATCTCTGTACAGTCCTTTGTTCCGTAGGTAGTCCTGGTGGTGTCTTAAGTTAGGGCTGGCTTTTGATGTAGTAGATAACGGACAGACTGGTTATTTTGCTCAGATAGCGCTCGAGATAGCCAGGCCTAATCCTTTCTCAAAGCGATGCAGGCCGCACCGTTCCTCCTAGCCCAGCCCCCGCTTGCCAATAGCAAATGCTGGTGTCCGCGCCACTTCTCCACAAAAGGAGTTACCACAGGGCTCGTTTTCTCCTTTTGAAGACAATGAGTTCTTTTTCTAAGTGCCTGACGTCCTCTGCCGGCATTCAGAAGTTGTTTTGTAGAATTTATTCAGCATTCAAATGTTCTTTTAATGGATTTGTGGAGGAGAAAGAATTCTCCCCCGTCCTAATCGTCTAGCATCTTAGCTAATCCCAGGAAAATAAAATTTAATTTAAAAAAAAAAAGTAAAAAAATGAAAAAAAAAGTACAACTTTCCAAAACTGAGCCAGGAAGCAATAGACAATCTTAATGAACCCACCACAAGCATAGAAATTGAAACTGTAATCACAAATCTTCCAGCAAACAAAGTCCCAGGTACAGACAGCTTCTCAGCTGAATTCTACCAAAAATTTAGAGAATAGATAATACCTATCCTACTCAAAATCTTCCAGAAAATTGCAGAGGAAGGTAAACTTCCAAACTCATTCAATGAGGCCACCATCACACTAATACCAAAACCTGACAAAGATGCCACAAAAAAAGAAAACTACAGGCCAATATCACTGATGAACATAGATGCAAAAATCCTTATCAAAATTCTATCAATCAAATTCAACAACACATTAAAAAGATCATACATCATGACCAAGTGGGCTTTATCCTAGGGATGCAAGGATTCTTAAATATCTGCAAATCAATCAACGTAATACACCACATTAACAAATTGAAAAATAAAAACCATATGATTATCTCAAAAGATGCAGTGAAAGCCTTTGATCAAATTCAAAATCCATTTATGATAAAAACTCTCCAGAAAGCAGGAATAGAAGGAACATACCTCAACATAATAAAAGCTATATATGACAAACCCACAGCAAACATTATCCTCAGTGGTGAAAAATTGAAAGCATTTCCCCTAAAGTTATAAACAAGACAAGGGTGCCCAGTTTCACCATTACTATTCAACATAGTTTTGGAAGTTTTTGCCACAGCAATCAGAGCAGAAAAAGAAATAAAAGGAATGCAAATTGGAAAAGAAGAAGTAAAACTCTCACTGTTTGCAGATGACATGATCCTCTACATAGAAAACTCTAAAGACTCCACCAGAAAATTACTAGAGCTAATCAATGAATTTAGTAAATTTTCGGGATATAAAATCAACATGCAGAAATCACTTGCATTCCTATACACTAATAATGAGAAAATAGAAAGAGAAATTAAGGAAACAATTCCATTCACCATTGCAATGAAAAGAATAAAATGCTTAGGAATATATCTACCTAAAGAAACTAAAGATTTATATGTAAAAAACTATAAAACACTGATGAAAGAAATCAAAGAGGACACTAATAGGTGGAGAAATATACCATGTTCATGGATCCAAAGAATCAATATAGTGAAAATGAGTATACTACCCAAAGCAATCTATAGATTCAATGCAATCCCTATCAAGCTAGCAACAGTATTTTTCACAGAGCTAGAACAAATAATTTCACAATTTTAATGGAAATACAAAGGAAAAGAAAAGAAAAGAAAATTGAAAAGTTAAAGAAAACTTGAGAAAGAAGAATGGAATTGAAAGAATCAACCTGCCTGACTTCAGGCACTACTACAAAGCTACAGTCATCAAGACAGTATGGTACTGGAAGAAAGACAGAAATATAGATCAACAGAACAAAATAGAAAGCCCAGAGATAAACTCACGCACCTAAGGACACCTTATCTTGGACAAAGGAGGCAGGAATATACAATGGAGAAAAGACAATCTGTTTAACAAGTGGTGCTGGGAAAACTGGATAACCACTTGTAAAAGAATGAAACTAGAACACTTTCTAACACCATAAACAAAAATAAACTCAAAATGGTTTAAAGATATAAACATAAGACCAGAAACTATAAAACTCCTAGAGGAGAACATAGGCAAAACATACTCCAACATAAATCACAGCATAATCCTCCATGACCCACCTCCCAGAATACTGGAAATAAAAGCAAAAATAAACAAGTGGATCTAATTAAAATTAAAAGCTTCTGCACAACAAAGGAAAATATAAGCAAGGTGAAAAGACAGACTTCAGAATGTGTTGGAAGCCGGCGTGGAGAGCTCCCCTCATGGCAAAGGTCATGAGGAAGGAAGCTTGGCATACGCAAAGGCGGGATCAAGCCTCAGGGGCCCTCCTGGATATTCTCGAGTATCTCCCCACCCCACCAAAAAACCAGACTCTGCCTACTTTATTGCTTTGTGCTCTCACCCCTGATTTACTGGGGGCTGTCCCCCACCACCATCTCGCTCTCTTTGATAAAGAGTTAACTTACAGCTCCAATTAATAAAGTTTCTGGGCATTAGGAGTGTTTAAATCCAAACCCCTCAGATAGCTCTTTAACTGGCCTGACAAGTTTACCCGGACTCCTACAGCCAAGCATAGGATTGTCCAGTCTCTCAGCCTCGAGAGGCAAGGGAAGCTTAAGATATTCAAATAGCATAGAGTCTCTCAGAAAGTTAGAAACTGTCAGAATAAAACTAAAAGATTTCATTAATGAGCCAATGTTTGCTGCCAAGTTTCCACATCCTCTGTATTGTATCCTTGAACGTGTATTAATTAATATAGTTGGTATGTAGAAAAAATAAGTAGTGGCCTTGGTGTTAGCAACTTTAGACCCTTAAGGTAAGAAATTCTTTCCTTTGTTGTAAACCCATTTGCGCCTCTGCCCTATAGGAATGCAACTTTATCTTCGGAGGATGGCGCCAAACCTTAGAATAATTGCTCTTAGAGAAAATAAGTCTTACGGTTGACAAACCTTTTTCAAGAGTCATAAAATGTTAATAGGCCATCTGGCCAGAAGATGATGTATAACACCTGAACCATTTGTATACAATAAGTTTACAGGAAAAAAGCCTGGCTTACTGCATGACTCCACCCTTTCCCGCATTATCCTCTGTACATAACTTAAGGTATAAAAACTACTTTGAAAAATAAAGTGTGGGGGCCTTGTTCACCGAAAAAAAAAAAAAAAGAAAAAAGAAAAAAAAATGATTGAATATTAGTTTTCTTAACCTTAATTCCTCTTTTACTTAACAATTTCAAGATTACTTGTATAAAGAGTTGCCGTTCTTTAGTTTCAGTGTTACCCGTGTCAAAAAATCTACTATCTTTTCTATATTTCTCTTCAAAAAGATTTCACTACTTCCCCGAGAGCTCCCCTCATGGCAAAAGTCATGAGGAAGGAGGCTTGGCATATGCAAAGGTGGGATCAAGCCTCAAGAATGGGAGAAAATAATAGCACATGAAGCAACAGACAAACAACTAATCTCAAAAATATACAAGCAACTCCTACAGCTGAATTCCAGAAAAATAAAGGACCCAATCAAAAAATGGACCATAGAACTAAATAGACATTTCTCCAAAGAAGACATACAGATGGCTAACAAACATGAAAAGACGCTCAATTTCAGTCATCATCAGAGAAATGCAAATCAAAACCACTATGAGGTACAATTTCACGCCAGTCAGAATGGCTGTGATCCAAATGTCTACAAGCAATAAATTCTGGAGAGGATGTGGAGAAAAGGAAATCCTCTTACACTGTTGATGGATATGCAAACTAGTACAGCCACTATGGAAAACAGTGTGGAGATTCCTTAAAAAACTGGAAATAGAACTGCCTTATGACCCAGTAATCCCACTGCTGGGCATACACACTGAGAAAACCAGAATTGAAAGAGACTTGTATATCCCAATGTTCATCGCAACACTGTTTATAATAGCCAAGACATGGAAGCAACGTAGATGTCCATCAGCAGATGAATGGATAAGAAAGTTGTGGTACATATACACAATGGAGTATTACTCAGCCATTAAAAAGAATGCGTTTGAAACAGTTCTAATGAGGTGGATGAAACTGGAGCCTATTATACAGATTGAAGTAAGCCAGAAAGAAAAACACCAATACAGTATACTAATGCATATATATGAAATTTTAAAAGATGTTAATGACTACCCTGTATGCGAGACAGCAAAAGAGGCACAGATGTATAGAACAGCCTTTTGGACTCTGTGTGTGTGTGTCGGGGGTGGGGTATGATTTGTGAGAATGGCATTAAAACATGTATAATATCATATTAGAAATGAATCGCCAGTCCAGGTTCGATGCAGGATACAGGAAGCTTGGGGCTGGTGCCCTGGGATTATCAAGAGGGATGGTATGGGGAGGGAGGTCGGGGGGGGGGGGGGTGGTTCAGGATGGGCAACATAGGTACACCCGTGGCAGATGCATGTTGATGTATGGCAAAACCAATACAATAATGTTAAGTAAAAAGTAAATTATATTAAAAAAATGAATTCACCTAACGTATAATGCATATTTTAGGAATAGAGAATCAGTAGGGGGAAAAAAAGCTATTTTGTCCAGAAAAGTGTCCCTGTGGGAAATCATGTATTTAAAGGTTGGAGTAACCTGAGGAATCATGTCTAAAGAGCTGACACAGGAATCTGTAAATATCTCCTCTGCTGCAGTCCCTCAGTCTGTGCTTCATTAGTTGGTGAGGACTTGGTTCTTGCTTTTGAAGTTATACATCTGTCTGGGAATCAATGCTTGATTTAAGCCCCTTTCTTATTTGGAGACTTAAATTAGTTCTGCATCATTAAGCATTTAGGGAGGAATTTTGACCTCTATGGGGAAAGCCTTCCCTCTCAGTCTGCAGGCAGGTGAATCTGAGAGAATCACAGACACTTCAGGAGAGCTCCATAGAGGATGGAGGCCAGGAGCGTGTACCTGATATCACCTGAGGTCAGCTGAGGACCTACCTAGCATAGCCCAATAGCCAGAGGTTACTGTGGATGTATACTGGCTTTCCTAATGGTAATGTACTTATTTATGGTCTAAAACAAAAATGAAACTTGCACTTGAAAATTCAAGTGTCAGTGTTGACAGTTAGATGGTAATAGTAGAAGCTCAGAATGTATGGTGGTTGTGGTTTTGCTGTAAGTTGTGTCCACTCTTGCGACCCCATGCACTGTAGACTGCCTGGATCCTTTGTCCCTGGGATTTCCCAGGAAGAATACTGGAGTGGAATTTTAGAATGGTTCCCTCCTTTTCCCCTGCTGAATGCTCGAGGGGATTTTTCTCCAGTATTTACTGGATCTACTCAAGTTCTTAGAGGTAAATCTCACAATATTGTGGGAGCACCCTCTGACTGAGCTCCAATACGACTTGTCTGTTCTGAGCCTTCAGCAGTTTGTCAAGTGCAGTTCAGAGTCTCCTTCCTGGAGCTGGTACTCAGTGGACTTCCCCTCCTTGAATGTCTACCCTGAGATCTTGAAACTGTGTTGACCTCAACTCTTCATAGCCTAGATCTACCCCTGGTTTTCTGCACTTTTTTTACTGGCTGGTGAGAAGTAACAATTCCAGAGATCAAGCCCTGAGCCTTTGGAGTGGGGGCACTGATTCCAATAACCTAGCCTACCAGAAAACGAACCCTAGGGAGGATCAAATAGTGAGAAATCACACAAAGGAAACCACTGTAATACAAGACCCGACATCACCCAACCACAAATAGCACACTGTGAAGGACTCTGCCATCTAAACAAACAAACAAACAAAATACAAACAAAATCAACAGCAGACAGGATTACCACCTCATACAACCTTGCCCATCAGAGGAAAAGTAAACAAACAAACAAAAACTCAGTACAAATTTCACCCTATAAAAGCTTACACAAACCACTGGACGAAACTTAGAGGGCAGTAACTGAAGGAAAAACTACTTCAACCTTGAAGCCTGTGTAAAGGAGACCTCAAAAACAGTAAGTTAAGAAAAAATAATGAAAGGACAGAGAAATACTACACAAATGAAGGCACAAACTAGAAATGTAGAAGTCCAAATAAATGAATACAAAATAGGCAAACTACCTGGAAAAGAATTCAGAACAATGATTTTAAATATTATCAAAAATCTTGAGAGCAAAATGGAGAAAATGTAAGAATCAGTTAACAAATACCTAGAAGAACTAAAAAATAAATATGCAGACACAAACAACACAATTACTGAGATTAAAAATACTCTGGAAGGAAACAATACCAGAATATCTGAAGCAGAATATTGAATCAGTGAGCTGGAGGATAAAATGGTGGAAAAAAATTCTGAAGAGCAGAACAAAGTAAAAAGAATGAAAGGAACTGAGGATAGTCTCAGAGACCTCTGGGACAATATCAAATGCACCAACATTCGAATTATTGGGGTCCCAGAAGAAGAAGATAAGAAGAAAAGGTATGAGAATTGTTTGAAGAGTTTATAGTTGAAAATTTGGAAAGGAAATAGTACCAATAGTACCAACATGTGAAAGGAAATAGTCAATTAAGTCCAAGAGGAACAAAGAGTCCCAAATAGGAGAAACCCATGGAGAAACACACCAAGACACATACTAATCAAACTACAAAGACTAAACACAAAGAAAGAATATTAAAGATAGCAAAGGAGAAGCAACAAGTAACATACAAGGGAAACTCCAAAGGCTTAAAAGCTGATCTTTCAGCAGAAACTCTGCAGGCCAGAAGGGAATAACAGGATATATTTAAAGTATTGAAAGGGAAAAATCTACAACCAAGATTACTGTACCCAGCAAGGATCTCATTCAAAATTGATAGAGAAATAAAAAAGATTTTCAGACAAGCAAAAGTTAAGACAATTCAGTACCACCAAACCAGCTTTACAACAAATGTTAAATGGACTTACACACTCAAGAAATACAAAAGAAGAAAAAAGATCTACAAAATCAACCCGAAACAATTAAGAAAATGGAAATAGGAACATATGTATCAATAATTACTTTAAACCTAAATGTATTAAATGCTCCAACCAAAAGATATAGATTGGATGAATGGATAAAAAAACAAGACCCACATACATGCAGTACACAAGAAACCTACTTTAGACCTCAAGACACATATAGACTGAAAGTGAGAGGATGGAAAAATATATTTCATGCAAATGGGAAGCAAAAGAAATCTGGAGTAGCCATCCTCATATCAGACATAGTAGACCTTAAAATGAAGAAAATTACAAGAGATAAGGAAGGACACTACATAATGATCAAGGAATCAATCTAAAGAGGAAGACATAACAATTGTAAAAGTCTATTCACTCAACAAAAGAGCACCTCAATGCATAAGACAAACACTATCATACATAAAAGGAGATATTGACAGTAACACAATAATAGTAGGAAGCTTTAACACCCCACTCACACCAATGGACAGATCATCAAAACAGAAAATTAATAAGGAAACACAAGTCTTAATGATACATTAGATGAGATGGATCTCACTGATATATTCAGGACATTCCATCAAAATACAGAAGAATACACCTTCTAAAATGCACATGGAACATTCTCCAGGCCAGACACATCTTGGGTCACAAATCAAACCTTAGTAAATTTAAGAAATTTGAAATCATATCAAGCATCGTCTTTGACCACAACACTATGAGACTAGAAAAAGCTTCTGCACAGCAAAGGAAACTATAAGCAAGGTGAAAAGACAACCTTCAGAATGGGAGAAAATAATAACAAATGAAGCAACAGACAAACAACTAATCTTTAAAATATACAAGCAACTCCTACAGCTCAATTCCAGAAAAATAAATGACCCAATCAAAAAATGGGCCAAAGAACTAAATAGATATTTCTCCAACGAAGACATACAGATGGCTAACAAACACATGAAAAAACTCTCAACATCACTCATTATCAGAGAAATGCAAATCAAAACCACTATGAGGTACCATTTCACACCAGTCAGAATAGCTGCAATCTAAAAGTCCACAAGAAATAAATGCTGGAGAGGGTGTGGAGAAAAGGGAACCCTCTTACACTGTTGGTGGGAATGCAAACTAGTACAGCCACTATGGAGAACAGTATGGAGATTCCTCAAAAAACTGGGAATAGAATTGCCTTATGATCCAGCAATCCTACTGCTGGGCATACACACTGAGAAAACCAGAATTGAAAGAGACACGTGTACCCCAATGTTCATAGCAGCACTGTTTACAATGGCCAGGACTTGGAAGCAACCTAGATGTCCATCAGCAAATGAATGGATAAGAAAGTTGTGGTACATATGCATAATGGAGTATTACTCAGCCATTAAAAAGAATACATTTGAATCAGTTCTAATGAGGTGGATGGAACTGGAGCCTATTATACAGAGTCAAGTAAGCCAGAAAGAAAAACACAAATACAGTATACTAACGCATATATATGGAATTTAGAAAGATGGTAACAATAACCCTATTTACGAGACAGCAAAAGAGACACTGATGTATAGAACAGTCTTATGGACTCTGGGAGAGGGAGAGGGTTGGATGATTTGGGAGAATAGCATTGAAATATGTATAATATATTTGAAATGAGTCGCCAGTCCAGGTTCGATGCCTGATAACGGATGCCTGGGGTTGGTGCACTGGGATGACCCAGAGGGATGGTATGGGGAGGGAGGAGGGAGGAGGGTTCAGGATGAGGAACACATGTATACTTGTGGTGGATTCATTTTGATGTATGGCAAAACCAATACAATATTGTAAAGTTAAGCAAAATAAATTTTTTTAAAAAAGAAAAAAACTGTAAGAAAACCAATACATGAGATTAAACAACATGTTTCTAAATAGACAACAGGCTACTGAAGAAATCAAAAGTAAAATCAAAAAATTTCTAGAAACAAATGCAATGAAAACTTACACAACTCAAAACCTATGGGATGCAGCAAAGGCAGTCATAAGAGGGAAGTTTATAGCAATACAAACAAAAAACAAGAAAAACGTCAAATAAATAACCTAATTTTACACCAAAAACAACTGGAAAAAGAAGAAAAGCAACAAAAATCCCCCAAAATTAGAAGGAAAGGAATCATAAAGATCTGAGCAGAAATAGATGAAAAAGAAATGAAAGAAATAATAGTAAAGATTAAAAAAATTAACAGCTGGTACTTTGAGAAGATAAACAAGAATGACAAACCTTTAGACAGTCTCATCAAGAAAACAAAAGGAGAAGAATCAAATAAAAAAATAGAAATGAAAAAGCAGAGGTTCCAACAGAGAATGCAGAAATGAAAAGAATTATGAGACTATTATAGACAACTATATGGCAATAAAATGGATAACCTGGAAGAAATGGACAGATTCTTAGAAAAGCTCAATTCTTCGAGACTACCAGGAAGAAATAGAAATTATGAACAACCCAATTACAAGCATTGAAATTGAAGCTGTGATCAGGAATCTCAAAACAAAAACCCAGAACTAGATGTCTTCACAGCAGAATTCTATCAAACATTTAGAGAAGAACTAATGCCTATCCTTCTAGCATTCTTTCAAAAAAATGCAGAGGAAGGAACACTTCTAAACTCAGTCTATGAAACCACCATCACCCTGATACCAAAAACAGCAAAGACAACACACAAAAAGAATACTACAGGTCAATATCATTGATGCACATAGATGCAAAAATCCTCAACAAAATCTTAGCAAACAGAATTTAGCCACACATCAAAAAGCTCATACACCATGATCAAGTTTTGTTTATTCCAGGAATGCAAGGATTCTTCAATATACACAAATAAATCAATGTGATACACCATAACACACTTAAAGATAAAAGCCATATGATCATCTCAATAAATGCAGAAAAAGCCTTTGACAAAACTCCGCATCCATTTATGATTAAAATGCTTCAAAAAATTGGCATGGAAGGAACCTACCTCAACATAGTAAAGGCCATGTATGATAAGCCTACAGCAAACATTATTCTCAATGGGGAAAAACTCAAAGCACCCCCCCATAAGATCAGGAGCAAGACAAGTGTGTGCACTTTCACCACTATTATTCAACATAGTTCCAGAAGTCCTAGCTACAGCCATCAGAGAAGAAAAAGAAATAAAAGGAATCCAGATAGGAAAAGAAGAAATAAAGCTCTCACTGTTTGCAGTGATACTGTACATAAAAAATCCTAAAGATAGTATCAGAAAAATATTATAGCTGATTAGTGAATTTAGCAAAGTCTCAGGATACAAAATCAATACACAGAAATCATTTGCACTTCTATGTACAAGCAATGACCAATCAGAAAACTCTCAGCACTTTAATTATATTAGATTTCTCCCATTTGACTTGTAATGTTTCAGAAAAAAAAAAAATCAGTTGATAGACATATGGGGCTCCTTTTTATATAATGCCATTTTACTTTTGCTTCCTTTAGAAACCCATATCTTTAATATTGTAGTTTTAATAGATATATTGGTGTGGGTCTTGTTGCTGCCATTTTGGGGGACCCTTTTTGCTTCTGGTACTTGAATTTGGTATTTTATTCAGGTTTCAAAAGTTTTCATCCATAAGATTATCAAATACATTTTGACTAACTTCTCTTTCTGTCTTTCCTTCCCGGACACTCCAATTATGCTGGTATCGGTGTTCTTAATGTAATTAAATATCATTCAAAATATTCTCATTTTTCATTTTTTTCTCTTCTGAGTGAGTCATTTCTGTGATTTTATATTTCAGTTAGCTCGTGCATTCTTGTGTATCAGCTGGTATGCTACTAATTACTTCTAGTTGTTGTCCATTTCCTTTACTGTTGTGATCAGTTCTAACTAGCTTTTATTTTTTAGTTCCTTGTTAAAATTATCACAGTTTTATCAGTCCTTTTTTCAGAGAATTAAATATTTTATGGTCTTTCACTTATTAACAAAATGCACAGGGTGAATAATGGAAATAAAACTTCTTGTAGAAGATTCCTTGAATCATTTTAGCTTGACAAAATGGAGTTTTATATCATCTTTACTAACACATTTATTCCAAATCTGATAAACTATTTGTTTATCTTTCAATAACTGTTTTTAGGCATGTTTTTACAGCTCGAGTCAGGTATGATATATGGCTCCCTCTTTGATTACTGGCCATTAATTGGAGGGAAGCAGCTACAAGTTGCTAGATCAGAAGCCCTGAGGGTCAGGTCTGAGCTCACCTTGTGACATTCAACATGTGGTGGGGCATGGACCTGCTGGCCTGGACAGAGCTGGAGATGCAGACTTACTCTGATGCACTGTCTCTGTAAGCACCATCAATAGTTGGCCCTCCCCTGATCAAAAGCATCTCTTATGGCCCTACAATAGGGCTGCTGTTCTTGTAATACTATGGGCTGAAAATCCAGGGAGCTGGGACCTGCATGGACTTCTGGCATGGGTAGGGGTGTGGCCTTGGCATCCAGCTGTAGTCAGTGATTGGAGGTGCCTCTGATATGAAGCCCATGTAAGCATCAGTAGTAGGTGCCATGGCCCTGTTTAGACATTGCTTCACATCTTAGCCTCTGCTGTGTCTCACAGCCGGGTTCCCAAGCATCCACTCATCTCAGATTATGGCACATAGACACACACACATAAACACACACTATATATCTATCTATCTGTATATCTATATCTATCTATCTGTATATATATACTGCATTTTCTGCATGCAAGCAAATTCTTTACTGCCTGATCCACCTGGTGGATCTGCCTGCCTGCAATGCAGAACATATGGGCTTGATCCCTGCATTTGGAAGTTCACTGCAATGGAAGAATCCACTCCAGTATTCTTGATTGGCAATTCCGTGGACAGATGAGCCTGACAGGCTACAGTCTATGGGGTCACAAAGACAGATGTAACTGAACATAGCACACACACACACACACACACACACACACACACACACACACACACATATATTACACTAAGAGAGTTTACACTACATGTCAACATATAAATATCTCTAAGTACAAACATTTAGTACTGAGGTATTAAAGGATATCTCTTAACTTCTGATATAACTGGGAAATTTCTAAATGGCTTGGAGAAACTATCCTGCATCCAAGGAGTATATTGACCATGGTTTTATTCTAAAGTAGCAAAGTCATCCCCTTTTTTGAAGAGGAGAACAGCAGTTTGCAGAGATTCCAGTGGTTCTGTCTGTCCCTGCCACAAATCAAAGTGTTAAAGTCCCAAGGGACCTAGTCAAGAAAAATCCTGTATGATACAGTTTAAAGAAAAATGTGTACTCAGGGATGTAATGACATGCTGGGAGCTTTAGGGCTTTAGAAGCAAGAGAATTAGAGGAAGGAGTAATAAAAAATAAATTCACCTAACTTATAATGCCGTATTTTAGGAAGAGATACAGCAGGGGAAAAAAAATCCATTCTGTCCAGTAAAGAGTCCCCATGGGAAATCATATATTTAGAGGTTGGAGTAACCAGAGGAAACATGCCTAATGAGCTGACACAGGAAGCTGTAAATATCTCCTCTGCTGCAGTCCCTCAGCCAGTGTCACTTTGGTTGGTGAGGGCCTGGTTCTTGCTTTTGAAGTTCTACATCTGTCTGGAAACGAATGTTTGATTTAATCATTTCTTGTTTTCTTATTTGGGGACAAAAATTCTGTCTATGTCAATAATCATTTAGGGAGGAATTTTGACTTCTACAGAGAAAGCTTTCTCTCTCAATCTGCAGGCAGGCGGTTCTGATAGGTCCACAGATGGTTCAGGAGAGCATCAGAGAGGATGGAAATCAGGAACATGTACTTGAGGTCACCTGAGGACCAATCTTGCATAGCCCAGAGGCCAGAGGTCTTCGCCATTGTTTTCTGGTTTTCCTAGTGTTAATGTACTTATTTATGGTCTAAAAATAAAGTTAACATTGCTCTTGAAAATGCAAATGTCAATCCTGATAATTAAATGGTAATAGTGGAAGCTCAGAAGGAACGATGTGCTGGTTTAGTCTCTAAGCTGCTCCAACTCTTGCAACCCCATGGACTGTAGCCCACTGGCTCCTCTGACCATGGGATTTCCCAGGCAAAAATGCTGGAGTGTGTTACCATTTCCTTCTCCAGGGGATCTTCTTGACCCAGGGATGGAACCTATGTCTCCTGCATTGAGAAGCAGATTCTTTACTTTCTGAGCCACCAGGGAAATTCCTTTAGAAGGAATAGAAGGCATAAAATGCTTCCAGTAAAAGTAGAAAATAAGTATAAGGATCTTATTTATGAACAGGAGGAAACAAATAGGAGAAGTCCTTAAGAAAGACTTCTGCTTCATATGCTTCGTATAAAACATGTCCAACTTTTGTTGTATTTTGTCTATTTCTGATATTGAATTGGTAGCTTATGTTCCAATAGTTTCTTTTCCTCTTGGGATATTCAAATTGTAAGATATTCCATGTCATAGTGAAAGTGAAGTTGCTCAGTTGTGCCTGACTCTTTGTGACCCCATGGATAGTAGCCTGGACCAAGCTCCTCCGTCCATGGGATTTTCAAGGAAAGAGTACTGGAGTGGGTTGCTATTTCCTTCTCTAGGGAATCTTCCTAACCCAGGGATCGAATCCAGGTCTCTCACATTGTAGACAGATGCTTTTCTGAATGAGCCACCAAGGGAAGTCCAAGATGTTCCATGTCATAATTTACATCATGGAAATATATTTTTCTATATTATTTTTCCAGGACATCAAGGAGATGTCACTGGAGTTGGAATGTTGATGAAGCAAGGAAATCTTTCTTTATTGCATTGTCTCAGGGGTCATTGAGTACACTGGATATTATTTTCCTTTAATGTCCATATATCCATTTCATTTCTCTCTTTTTTTTTTTCACTCTCATACTTTTTATTCTTCTTGAAATACCAAGTAGACATTGGCTATACCAAAAATGAACCCCACATTAATTGTTCTGTGAGAAGTTTGTAAACTGGAATTTCATGATAAAATGTATATATTCTTTTGAAGAATAATTATTTGACCTGACCAGCTGAGCTGTAACCACTCACAGCCTAAAGAGGGTGAATCTGAGTGACCAATGTATGATGGTGACACAACACAGAAGTACATGCTGTGTGTGTGTGTGTGTGTGTGTGTGTGTGTGTGTGTGTGTGTGTGTGTGTGTGTGTGTATGTGTGTGGTGTGTATGTGCTTTTGTCTTGAAAGGAAGAACAGTTCTTACAGCAGAGGCACCTGGACCCATATGCTAAATGACTTATATACACAGATCAGAACAACAGATTGAACCAAGAAGTAAATCTGATATGATCCACAGGATGGTTTAATAGCTAAATTGATAATGTGTGACTGAACTGAACTGAAACTGAAGGAACTTCATGGAAGGAGCAATTCTCTGGACTGAAAGTTCAGCATAGCAGGAAGGCCACCTTGTTCCTCAGCATCCCTGACACCATCTATAATCACTCCACCTCTTCCTTTCCCCTCTGCCCCACTGGCTTCCTTCTTTGCTATTGAACATGTGGAACAGGCAACTTCCTCAGGTCCTTAGCAGTGCAAGCTCCCTCTTCCAGGCACACAATTCTGACATCACACTAGCTCCTTGTCTCTCTTTAGGAATCTGTTCAAACAACAGCTAGTTTGCTGGACTTTCCTGAACACTCTGCCTCCATGTGATTGGAACATGGTTAGCACTAAATATGTATTTCTCAAATGAATGAAGGAATATCACATTAAAACTCTAGAATATATGAACTCTTAACAAACATGATGAGAATGAGACAAAAATTCCTAGTCAGAAATGAAGTATACCTTCAAGGGGCTTCCACAGTGATTCAGTGGTTTAGAATCCACCTGCAATAGCAGCAGCCATTCAAGAGATGTGGGATCAATCCCTGGGTTTGAAAGAACCTCTGGAAGAGGTCATGGAAACACACACCAGAATTCTTTCCTGGGAAATCCCATAGACAGTGGAGGCTGGTGTGCTATGGTCCTTGAGGTCGCACAGAGTCGGACACAACTGAAGCAGCTAAACATACACAAATATGCTAAAAGAGAACTTAGTTGTAAATAAAATATTAACATAAACTTCTTAAGGGCTAAATAGAAATTGCAGTGTTTAAGCTATTGAATTATACCAGTATGAGTGAAAATTGTCATTATTATCATTTTTTTCTGGTAGTCACCTCCACCCCATGGGACCAAGTAACAATACACAGATTTCAGGATTTCTTCTTTTGGAACTTTTAAGGAAACCAGAACTACAGACCCTCATATTTGGACTTTTCCTCACCATGTACCTGATCACTGTGTTTGGAAACCTGCTTATAATCCTGGCGTCAGCCCATACTCCCAACTCCACACCCCCATGTACTTCTTCCTCTCCAACCTCTCCTTTGTAGACATCTGCTTCACCTCCAACACCATCCCAAAGATACTGTGGAACATCCAGACATAGAGCAAAGTTATCACCTATGAAGCCTGCATCACCCAGATGTATTTTTACATTATCTGCAGAATTAGATGACATTCTCCTGACAATGATGGCCTATGATTGGTATGTGGCCATCTGCCATCCTTTGCACTACAGAGTCATCATGAGCCCCCACGTCTGTGTATTTTTGGTTCTGATATCCCAGGTGCTGATTGCCTTGCAATCCTTGCTACAGAGCTTAATAATGCTGTGATTGTCCTTCTTTCCAGAAATGCAACCCCCACTTTTTCTGTGAACTCAATCAAGTGGTACAACTTTCTAGTTCTTATAACTTTCTTAATAACATAGTGATATATTTAGCAGCTATCCTGATGGGTGTTGGTCCTATTGCTGGCATCCTTTACTCTTACTCTAAAATAGTTTCTTGCACATGAAAGATCTCATCAGCTCAAGGGAAATATAAAGCATTTTCAACCTGCGTGTCCCAACTTTTGATTGTCTCCCTATTTTATTTTACAGCCTTAGGAATTATTTTTCCTTTTATAATTAATTTATTTTTTAAATTATAAATTTATTTATTTTAATGGGAGGTTAATTACTTTACAATATTGTATTGGTTCTTCCACACATCATCATGAATCCACCACAGGCGTACATGTGTTCCCCATCATGAAGCCCCCTCCCACCTCCCTCCCTGTACCATCCCTCCATGTCATCCCAGTGCACCAGCCCCAAAGATGCCATATTGAAGCTGGTCTGGCAATTTGTTTCTTATATGTTATCACACATGTTTCTATGCCATTGCCTTAAATCACCCCACCCTTCCCCTCTCCCAGAGTTCAAAAGACTGTTCTATACATCTGTGTCTCTTTTGCTGTCTCACTCACAGGGTTATCATTACCATCTTTCTAAATTCCATATATATGTGTTAGTATACTGTATTGGTGTTTTTGGAGCCCAGAAAAATAATGTCTGACACTGTTTCCACTGTTTCCCCATCTATTTCCCATGAAGTGATGGGACCAGATGCCATGATCTTCGGTCTGCAGATGGCGACTGCAGTCATGAAATTAAAAGACGTTTACTACTTGGAAGGAAAGTTATGACCAACCTAGATCACATATTCAAAAGCAGAGACATTACTTTGCCAACAAAGGTTTGACTAATCAAGGCTATGGTTTTTACTGTGATCATGTATGGATATGAGAGCTGGACTGTGAAGAAGGCTGAGAGCCGAAGAATTGATGCTTTTGAACTGTGGTGTTGGAGAAGACTCTTGAGAGTCCCTTGGACTGCAAGGATATCCAACCAGTCCATTCTGAAGGAGATCAACCCTGGGATTTCTTTGGAAGGAATGATGCTAAAGCTGAAACTCCAGTACTTTGGCCACCTCATGTGAAGTGTTGACTCATTGGAGAAGACTCTGATGCTGGGAGGGATTGAGGGCAAGAGGAGAAGGGGACAACAGAGGATGAGATGGCTGGATGGCATCACTGACTCGATGTATGTGAGTCTGAGTGACCTCCAGGAGTTGGTGATGGGCAGGGAGGCCTGGCGTGCTGAGATTCATGGGGTCGCAAAGAGTCGGACACGACTGAGTGACTGGTCTGATCTGATCTGATCTGATCTGATCTGATTGGTGTTTTTGTTTCTGGCTTACCTCACTCTGTATAATAGGCTCCAGTTTCATCCACCTCATTAGAACTGATTCAAATGTATTCTTTTTAATGGCTGAGTAATACTCCATTGTGTATATGTACCATAGCTTCCTTATCCATTTATCTGTTGATGGACATCTAGTTGCTTCCATGTCCTGGCTATTATAAACAGTGCTGTGATAAACATTGGGGTACATGAGTCTCTTTCAATTCTGGTTTCCTCGGTGTGTATGCCCAGCAGTGGGATTGCTGGGTCATAAGGCAGTTCTATTTCCAGATTTTTTAAGGAATCTCCACACTGTTCTCCATAGTGGCTGTACTAGTTTGCATTCCCATCAACAGTGTAAGAGAGTTCCCTTTTATCCACACCCTCTTTAGCAATTTGTTGCTTGTAGACTTTTGGATAGCAGCCTTTCTGACTGGTGTGAAATGGTACCTCATTGTGGTTTTGATTTGCATTTCTCTGATAATGAGTGATGTTGAGCATCTTTTCATATGTTTCTTAGCCATCTGTATATCTTCTTTGGAGAAATGTCTGTTTAGTTGTTTGGCCTATTTTTTGATTGAGTCGTTTGTTTTTCTGCATTTGAGCTGCAGGAGTTGTTTGTATATTTTTGAGATTAGCTGTTTGACAGTTGCTTCATTTGCTATTATTTTCTCCCATTCTGAAGGCTGTCTTTTCATCTTGCTTATAGTTTCCTTTGTTGTGCAGAAGCTTTTAAGTTCAATTAGGTCCCATTTGTTTATTTTTGCTTTTATTTCCAGTATTCTGGGAGGTGGGTCATAGAGGATCCTGCTGTGATGTATGTCGGAGAGTGTTTTGCCTATGTTCTCCTCTAAGAGTTTTATAGTTTCTGGTCTTATGTTTAGATCTTTAATCCATTTTGAGTTTATTTTTGTGTGTGGTGTTAGGAAGTGTTCTAGTTTCATTTTTTTACAAATGGTTGACCAGTTTTCCCAGCACCACTTGTTAAAGAGATTCTCTTTTCTCCATTGTATATTCTTGCTTCCTTTGTCAAGAATATACAATGGAGAAAGATAAGGTGTCCATAGGTGTGTGGATTTTTCTCTGAGCTTTATATTTTATGCCTGACTTCAGGCTCTACTACAAAGCCACAGTCATCAGGACAGTATGGTAGTGGCACAAAGACAGAAATATAGATCAATAGAACAAAATATAAAGTCTTCGGGATTTATCTTAGCTCCGGTGCTATCGACAGCTCACTTTCAAGTACAATCGCCTGGGTGATGGACACTGTGGTCACACCCTTGCTGAACCCTTTCATCTACAGTCTGAGAAATAAATACATAAAAAGGCCTCTGAAAAGATTCTTTGTGGTGGAAACATTTATAAAAGGGCCATTTGCCCTTGGGCTGAAGAACTGCCCATGATATCAAGGCTCAAAGACTCATAGCGGGATATGTGATTCTTTGATCAGATTGTAATAATAGCAATTGCTTCTTCAATTTATAGCCTAATATAAATTGAATAACATCCATTTATTATATCTAATATCCTAATTAGATATAATATTAACCTAATATTAGCCTAATATCCATTTCTTTGATTTCAACTTCCCTATACAATTTTTAAAACATCATTGATTAACTTTGCTATTCTCTAGGTTTTTTTTTAATTATTTTCCTACTGTCTCAAATTCATTCAAAACCATGTATGAAACATATGTAAATTCCCATTTATCTCATGAGTCTTCACACATTTCTTAAGAATAAATTCTTCTGAAATTATATACTTTGTACTGAGTAATTGTTCTTTCTATTTGCTAAAAGAATAATCATGAATTGTATTACTTCTATAGAAAAACACTAGGTAAGCAAACCAATTATGTAATTTCATAGGAGAGTAAAACATGAAACTTCAGTTTATCACATTTTAGTTCTTAATATCTTGGAGTGTCACTACCATAATTGCTCTTTCAGAAAATATGGATGTTAACAGATAGTGTATTTCATAAACAGTCATCTGATTTTACTCCCTCACAGGGTATTATTCTCTATTTAGCCTACTGTCTACATTCTCTATAGGAGGTACTGGTAAAGCTGAGCATCAGATGCATGTCTCTAACCGACATATACGTGAAACAGAAATTTTAATAAAGACTTAATAAGACCGAGAGTCAGAGAAGACCTTAAGTATGATGCAGCAAAAATTTGTGTCAGACTATATATTTGCAAACAGTTTTTTCATAGTGTCAATTTACTTATTGATGCACATGATTTAGTATCTGTCTGTAAAGGGGTTTATCATTGGGGTGAAGAATTTTTTGACATAATTGTATCTTTTTACTTGAAGACTTCCATTGTTGCCTACAAATAAATGACCCCTTCCATTGCTCTAGATGAAATATTCCCCCTTCCATTTCTGCTATAACCAACGAAAGAGTAGTGAATGAACAACATAAATATCATTTAAATGATATACATGGTGTGTATATATATATATATGTATATATACATATATACAATATACATATTACATATATACAATATACATATATGTGTGCACAATATACATATTATACATATTACGTACATAGTATACATATTATATATATTATATTATACATATATAATTTGTATATATACATATGTATATATATGTATATTATACATATATGATTTGTATATATACATATGTATATATATGTATATATACATATATACAAATTATGTACAATATGCATATTATACATATTATATACATTGTATATATATTGTATATATAATACTATACATATTAGAATTAGAATTAGAATGAATCAAAGGAGAAAAAAGAAAAACGAATTAAAAGAAATGAGGACAATCTCAGGGACCTCCAGGACAATATTGAACGTTACAACATTCTAATCATAGGAGTCCCAGAAGAAGAAGACAAAAAGAAAGACCATGAGAAAATACGAGAGGAGATAATAGTTGAAAACTTTGCTAAAATGGGGAAGGAAATAATCACTCAAGTCCAAGAAACCCAGAGAGTCCCAAACAGGATAAACCCAAGGCGAAACACCCCAAGACACATATTAATCCAATTAGCAAAAATCAAACACAAAGAACAAATATTAAAAGCAGCCAGGGAAAAACAACAAATAACACAAAAGGGAATTACCTTAAGGATAACAGCTGATGTTTCAATAGAAACTCTCCAAGCCAGGAGTGAATGGCAAGACATACTCAAAGAGATGAAAGAAAATAACCTACAGCCCAGATTATTGTATCCAGCAAGGATATCATTCAAATATGAAGGAGAAATCAAAAACTTTACAGACAAGCAAAAGCTGAGAGAATTCAGCACCACCAAACCAGCTCTCCAACAAATACTAAACGGCATTCTCTAGACAGGAAACACAAAAAGGGTGTATATTTTCGAACCCAAAACAATACAGTAAATGGAAACGGGATCATACTTACCAATAATTACCTTAAATGTAAATGGGCTGATGCCCCCAAAAAAAGACAGAGACTGGCCGAATGGATACAAAAACAAGACCCCTACATATGTTGTCTACAAGAGACCCACCTCAAAACAGGGGACACATACAGACAGAAAGTGAAGGGCTGGAAAAAAGGTTTTGCATGCAAATAGGGACCAAAAGAAAGCAGGAGTAGCAATACTCATATCAGATAAAATAGACTTTAAAACAAAGGCTGTGAAAAGAGACAAAGAAGGTCACTACATAATGATGAAAGGATCAATCCAAGGAGAAGATATAACAATTATAAATATATATGCACCCAACATAGGAGCACCACAATATGTAAGACAAATACTAACAAGTATGAAAGAGAAATCAATAATAACACAATAATAGTGGGAGACTTTAATACCCCACTCACACTAATGGATAGATCAACTAAACAGAAAATTAATAAGGAAACACATTTTAAATGAAACAACAGACTACTTAGACCTATTTGATATCTATAGGACATTTCATTCCAAAACAATAAATTTCACCTTTTTCTCAATTGCAAACGGACCCTTCTCCAGGATAGATCACATCCTGGGCCATTAATGTAGCGTTGGTAAGTTCAGAAAAATTGAAATCCTTCCAAGCATCTTTTCTGACAATGCAGTAAGATTAGATCTCAATAACAGGAGAAAAACTATTAAAAATTCCAACATATGGAGGCTGAAAAACACGCTGCTGAATAACCAACAAATCACAGAAGAAATCAAAAAAGAAATCAAAATATGCATAGAAATGAATGAAAATGAAAACACAACAACCCAAAACCTGTGGGACACAGTAAAAGCAGTCCTAAGGGGAAAGTTCATACCAATACAGCCATACCTCAAGAAACAAGAAAAAAGCCAAATAAATAACCTAACTTTACACCTAAAGCAACTGGAAAAGGAAGAAATGAAGAACCCCAAGGTTAGTAGAATGAAAGAAATCTTAAAAAATTAGGGCAGAAATAAATGCAAAAGAAACAAAGGAGACCATAGCAAAAATCAACAAAGCCAAAAGCTGGTTCTTTGAAAGGGTAAATAAAATTGACAAACCATTAGTCAGACTCATCAAGAAACAAAGGGAGAAAAATCAAATAAATAAAATTAGAAATGAAAATGGAGAGATCACAACAGACAACACAGAAATACAAAGAATCATAAAAGACTACGATCAGCAATTATATGGCAATAAAATGGACAACGTGGAAGAAATGGACAAATTCTTAGAAAAGTACAACTTCCAAAAACTGGATCAGGAAGAAATAGAAAATCTTAACAGACACATCACAAGCAAGGAAATTGAAACTATAATCAGAAATCTTCCAGCAAACAAAAGCTCAGGTCCAGACGGCTTCACAGCTGAATTCTACCAAAAATTTAGAGAAGAGCTAACACCTATCCTACTCAAACTGTCCAGAAAATTGCAGAGGAAGGAAAACTTCCAAACTCATTCTATGAGGCCACCATCACTGTAATACCAAAACCTGACAAAGATGACACAAAAAAAGAAAACTACAGGCCAATATCACTGATGAACATAGATGCAAAAATCCTTAACAAAATTCTAGCAATCAGAATCCAACAACACATTAAAAAGATCATACACCACGACCAAGTGGGCTTTATCTGAGGAATGCAAGGATTTTTCCTTATCTGCAAATCAATCAATGTAATACACCATATTAACAAATTGAAAAATAAAAACCATATGATTATCTCAATAGATGCAGAGAAAGCCTTTGACAAAGTTCAACATTCATTTATGATAAAAACTCTCCAGAAAGCAGGAATAGAAGGAACATACCTCAACATAATAAAAGCTATATATGACAAACACACAGCAAACATTATCCCCAATGGTGAAAAATTGAAAGCATTTCCTCTAAAGTCAAGAACAAGACAAAGATGCCCACTTTCACCATTACTATTCAACATAGTTTTGGAAATTTTGGCCACAGCAATCACAGCAGAAAAAGAAATAAAAGGAATCCAAATTGGAAAAGAAGAAGTAAAACTCTCACTGTTTGCAGATGACCTGATCCTCTACATAGAAAACCCTAAAGACTCCACCAGAAAATTACTAGAACTAATCAACGAATATAGTAAAGTTGCAGGATATAAAATCAACAAACAGAAATCCCTTGCATTCCTGTACACTAATAATGAGAAAATAGAAAGAGAAATTAAGGAAACAATTACATTCACCATTGCAATGAAAAGAATAAAATAGTGAAGAATATATATACTTATGAAACTAAAGACCTATATATAGAAAATTATAAAACACTGGTGAAAGAAATCAAAAAGACATTAATAGATTGAGAACTATACCATGTTCATGGATTGGCAGAATCAATATAGTGAAAATGAGTATACTACCCAAAGCAATTTATAGATTCAATGCAATCCCCATCAAGCTACCAACGAAATTCTTCACAGAGCTAGAACAAATAATTTCTCAATTTGTATGGAAATACAAAAAACCTCGAATAGGCAAAGCTATCTTGAGAAAGAAGAATGGAACTGGAGGAATCAACCTGCCTGACTTCAGGCTCTACTACAAAGCCACAGTCATCAAGACAGTATGGTACTGGCACAAAGACAGCAATAAAGATCAATGGAACAAAATAGAAAGCCCAGAGATAAATCCATGCACATATGGACACTTTATCTTTGACAAAGGAGGCAAGAATATACAATGGATTAAAGACAATCTCTTTCACAAGTGGTGCTGGGAAAACTGGTCAAACACTTGTAAAAGAATGAAACTAGAACACTTTCTAACACCATACACAAAAATAAACTGAAAATGGATTAAAGATCTAAACATAAGACCAGAAACCATAAAACTCCTAGAGGAAAATTTAGACAAAACAGTCTGACATGCAACACAGTAGGATCCTCTAAGACCCACCTCCCAGAATACTGGAAATAAAAGCAAAAATAAACAAATGGGACCTAATTAAACTTTAAAGCTTCTGCACAACAAAGGTAACCATAAGCAAGGTGAAAAGACGGCCTTCAAAATGGGAGAAAATAATAACAAATGAAGCAACAGACAAACAACTAATTTCAAAAATATACAAGCAACACCTACAACTCAATTCCAGAAAAATAAATGACCCAATAAAAAAATGGGCCAAAGAACTCAATAGACATTTCTCCAAAGAAGACATACAGATGGCTAACAAACACATGAAAAGATGCTCAACATCACTCATTATCAGAGAAATGCAAATCAAAACCTCTATGAGGTACCATTTCACGCCAGTCAGAATGGCTGCAATCCAAATGTCCACAAGCAATAAATGCTGGAGAGGGTGTGGAGAAAAGGGAACCCTCTTGCACTGTTGGTGGGAATGCAAACTAGTACAGCCACTATGGAGAACAGTATGGAGATTCATCAAAAAACTGGGAATAGAACTGCTTTATGATCCAGCAATCCCACTGCTGGGCATACACACTGAGAAAACCAGAATTGAAAGAGACACGGGTACCCCAGTGTTCATAGCAGCACTGTTTACAATATCCAGGACTTGGAAGCAACCTAGATGTCCATCAGCAGATGAATGGATAAGATTGCAGTGGTACATATACACAATGGAGTATTACTCAGCCATTAAAAAGAATACATTTGAATCAGTTCAAATGAGGTGGATGGAACTGGAGCCTATTATACAGAGTCAAGTAAGCCAGAAAGAAAAACACAAATACAGTATACTCACGCATATATATGGAATTTAGAATGATGGTAACAATAACCCTGTTTACGAGACAGCAAAAGAGACACTGATGTATAGAACAGTCTTTTGGACTCTGAGAGAGGGAGAGGGTTGGATGATTTGGGAGAATAGCATTGAAATATGTATAATATCATATTTGAAACGAGTCGCCAGTCCAGGTTCGATGCCTGATAACGGATGCCTGGGGCTGGTGCACTGGGACGACCCAGAGGGATGGTATGGGGAGGGAGGAGGGAGAAGGGTAAAGGATGGGGAACACATGTATACTTGTGGCGGATTCATTTTGATGTATGGCAAAAGCAATACAATATTGTAAAGTTAAGCAAAATAAAATTAAAAAAAAAAAAAAAAAAAAGTAAATCTTATCTTTCAATATGACATACATGAAAGGCACTTCCCTGCTTCTCCAGTGGTTAAGGATCTGTGCTTCCAATACAGGGGACACTGGGTTCTATTCCTGGTTGGGAAACTAAGGTCTCATATGCCATGTGGACAGAAAATAAAATAAGAAAAACAAACAAAATACACCCTGAGTTGTTTACAAAAATACAGAGAAGATTTTTTTTTAATATCTAAATCTAGCTATAACTGAATCTAACACAGAATCACTTATTTGCAAACTGTGATTCACAGATGAGGACCTGAAGTAGCAACACTTATCATCTTGTTAGAAATGAAGGGTCTGTGGGCCCCTGATCAGACCTGCTGAAAAGTAATTTGAACTTAAACTACAATCCCTAGCAAATTTTAGAAATAGTGAATTTAGATAAATGCTACTCTGGAATAAGTATTCTACCTTGACAGTGTTGCCTATTACAGAACTGGGTGCTATCCTGTAAATTACATTTCTATAATGGAGAAAGGAGTTCATAAAAGTACTATTTCATAGACTACATTATAGTAAAATTTAAATTAGACAGTCTTTATAATATGCTAAGCTAGTGGTGCATGCATGTTAAGTCACTTCAGTTGTATCCAACTGTTCATGACTCTATGGACTATAGCCCTCCCCTGTTCATGGGATTCTCCAGGCAAAAATACTGGGGTGGGTTTCCATGCCCTCCTCCATGGGGTCCTCCTGACCTGCGGATACTACCCACATCTCTTACTTTTCCTGCAATGGCAGTAGAGTTCTTTAATTTCTAATATAAGTAGGAAATTTTTTGGCTTTGCAAAACTTTCATGAAACCAAAAGCCATAATACCCAAGTTAGTTTTATATTAAAGAAGTAAAGTTATCCCTTGTTTTGAAAAGGGCAAGAGTCAGACATTTCTGGGATTGTGTGTCCACCACAAATCAAGGCATTGAATATCCAAAGGACCTATTCAAGACCAATTGTCAATATTATGTTTTTGAGACAATTTTAACTCAGGGATGTGATGAGGTGTCAGGAACCTTAGAACTCTGGAAGCAGAAGAGTTAACAGAGAAGGAATCACAAACCTGAATGTATGTATCTTATAACGGAGTCTCTTAGGAACAGAGAATCAGAAGAAAAAATCCATTTTGTCCAGACCAGTGTCACCAGGGAATATCACATACTTAGAGGCTGATGTAACAAGGGAAAAGCATGTCTAATAAGCCGACATGGAAAGATGTAAATAACCCGTCTGCTGCAGTCCCTCAGCCTGTGCCTCTTTGGTTGGACAGGATGTAGTTTTTGCTTTTGCAATCCGACATCTGGCTTAGAGGCCAATGCTTGCTCTCTTATTGCTGTCTTGTGGGAAGACAGAGCTTTGGTCTGAATTGCCAACTACTTAGGGGGAAATTTGACTTTCACAGGGAAACCTCCTGCACAGAGTTCCCAAACAGGTGAGTTTGAGAGATTCATAGACACTGCAGGAGAGGATCAGAGAGGATGGAAGCCAGGAATGTACAAGAGGTTACAGAGGTCACAATCTAGCATAGCCCACAGAGGTCACTGCAGTTGTTTTCTGGGTTTCCTAAATAAAATAGATACATAAATAAAGATGTATTTATTTATGATGCTGGAAAAGGAACAGTGCACTTGAAAACGTGAGTGACATTGTTGACAATTAAATCATGCTAGTGGAAGCCCACAAAAGAATGAATGGGAGGTATAAACTGCATCCAGTAAAAGTGGGACATGAGTCTAAGTTTCGTCTAATTAACAGGAGTAGACAAATAGGACATTAACTGTAGAGGGTCGATCAGTGAGGTGAGGGCATTTCATTTTATTGTAAGAAGGGACATATTAGACTGTGCATCCACATAGAGGAGAAAGATCTAAACTAATGACTGTTTGCAAATATACACTTTCAATAGCTGTGTGGGAAACACACACATTACAGTATTTTCTCTCACTCTTGTGTGCACATAAGGTAAAAAAAATAGATATGTAAGTGAAAAGATGTATGCTAGTGAGGCTTACTTTGCAACTATCTTATCTGTGAGGCTAAATATATCTACGGGTTTGTTAGCCATGCAATGTTTCTCTATTAAAAAAAATCTCTGTAACTATTTTGTTTTATATAGTGGTATCAGAGTAGTGTTATTCCTTTTTAAAATTGCATTCTTTGATAGAATTATTTTTTAACAAGAAAGTTAAATTTGTGATTTAGTTCTTTTATATATGCATAGATGTACTTGCAGGGATTGTACAAGAATTGATAAATTTTGTTGATCTTATATACCAGCATGTTCTTCATTTCTTTTACAAAAGAATTTAGGTATAATTGACACATGACCGTATATGAGTTACAGGTACACAGATTGATGGTTCAATATTTGTTTATATTGCTAAATGATCACCACAGTAAACCTAGTTAACATTTCTCACCACACATAGTTACAATTTATTTCTTGTGATGAGAGTTTTTAGGATATACTGTCTCTTAGCAACTTTCAGTTCAGTTCAGTTCAGTTACTCAGTCGTGTCCGACTCTTTGCGACCCCATGAATCACAGCACGCCAGGCCTCCCTGTCTAACACCATCTCCCAGAGTTCACTCAAACTCACGTCCATCGAGTTAGTGATGCCATCCAGCCATCTCATCCTCTGTTGTCCCCTTCTCCTCCTGCCCCCAATCCCTCCCAGCATCAGAGCTTTAGCATCATTCCTTCCAAAGAACACCCAGGACTGATCTCCTTTAGAATGGATTGGTTGGATCTCCTTACAGTCCAAGAGACTCTCAAGAGTCTTCTTCAACTTTAAATTTTACTAAAAAAAAGTATTATAAACTATAGTCATCATGCTGCACAGTACATACCGCCCATTGCTTTTTATTCTTATTTTTCTTACTCTAATAATTTAATTATTTTAATGTTCTTAATGTGTCCACTCTTGCAGTAAGCAAGAAAGGAAAGTGAGAGTTTGTCAGCATCCTTAGTGGTGATAATTTCTTACACATATTTACCCCTATTAAGAGTTTCTCATCTGTTACTCCTTATTATTCCTTTTGCCCTTCTCATTAAATCTTTTCCTAAAAGTTGCGTCACCTGATCTTAACTTTTTATCATTTGTTTTATATTCTAAGCATATTTGAATTCTTCTATGTAAATTTAAGTAAAATTATAATTTAGATACTTCTCATTCCTCACATTGTAAATTTTCTTCTGTTACATTGTTTCACTTCCAAATCTTTGGCAATTTGATCTTGAATTAGTGATCCATGTAATATTGTTAAATTTTTACTCTTTTGTGTTTTTTGATCAGTTAATTGTAGATTTTCATTCAATTTTATTATGTTCTATTGTTCATAAAGGGGCTTCCCAGATGGTTCTAGTGATAATGATCTTGTCTGCTAATGGAGGAGAATTAAGAGATGCAGGTTCAAACCCTGGGTTGGGAAAATCCCCTGGAGGAGGGCATGACAACTCACTCCCGTCTTCTTGCTTTGAGAATCCTGTGGTCAGATGGAGGCTACTGGCAAACTATAGTCCATAGTGTCGCATGGAGTCGGACACGACTGAAGCAACTTAGCACATAGCATATTGCCCAGTAAACAATGCACTTTACATAATTGCACTCTCATCAATATAATTTGTTCCATAAGTTCTTGGGTTTTGAAAAACATCTTTGTAAAATGTGTTCTTAAACACACTTATATACTTTTACACAAATGCATCAATACCATCATGAATATATCATCCGATCAGATCAGTCGCTCAGTCGTGTCCGACTATTTGTGACCCCATGAACTGCAGCATGCCAGGCCTCCCTGTCCATTACCAACTCCCGGAGGTCACTCAGACTCATATTCATCGGGTCAGTGATGCCATCCAGCCATCTCATCCTCTGCCGTCCCCTTCTCCTCTTGCCCTCAATCCCTCCCAGCATCAGAGTTTTCTCAAATGAGTCAACTCTTCGCATGAGGTGGCCAAAATACTGGAGTTTCAGCTTTAGCATCATTCCTTCCAAAGAAATCCCAGGGTTGATCTCCTTCACAATGGACTGGTTGGATCTCCTTGCAGTCCAAGGACTCTCAAGAGTCTTCTCCAACACCACAGTTCAAAAGCATCAATTCTTCGGTGCTCAGCCTTCTTCACAGTCCAGCACTCACATCCATACATGACCACAGGGAAGACCATAGCCTTGACCTGGCGAAACTTTGTTGGCAAAGTGATGTCTCTGCTTTTGAATATGCTATCTAGGTTGATCATAACTTTCCTTCCAAGGAGTCAGCGGATTTTAATTTCATGGCTGCAGTCACCATCTGCAGTGATTTTGGAGCCCAGAAAAATAAAGTCTGACACTGTTTCCACTGTTTCTCCATCTATTTCCCATGTAGTGATGGGACCAGATGCCATGATCTTCGTTTTCTGAATGTTGAGCTTTAAGCCAACCTTTTCACTCTCCACTTTCACTTTCATCAAGAAGCTTTTTAGTTCCTCTTCACTTTCTGCCATAAGGGTGGTGTCATCCACATATCTGAGGTTATTGATATTTCTCCCAGCAATCTTGATTCCAACTTGTGTTTCTTCCAGTCCAGCATTTCTCATGATGTACTCTGCATATACGTTAAACAAACATGGTGACAATATAGAGCCTTGACGTACTCCTTTTCCTATTTGGAACCAGTCTGTTCATCCATGACCAGTTCTAACTGTTGCTTCCTGAACTGCATACAGATTTCTCAAGAGGCAGATCAGGTGATCTGGTATTCCCATCTCTTTCAGTATTTTCCACAGTTTATTGTGATCTACACAGTCAAAGGCTTTGGCATAGTCAATAAAGCAGAAATAGATGTTTTTCTGGAACTCTCTTGGTTTTTCCATGATCCAGCGGATGTTGGCAATTTGATCTCTGGTTCCGCTGCCTTTTCTAAAACCAGCTTGAACATCAGGAAGTTCATGGTTCACATATTGCTGAAGCCTGGCTTGGAGAATTTTGAGCATTACTTTACTAGCATGTGAAATGAGTGCAATTGTGCGGTAGTTTGAGCACTCTTTGGCATTGCCTTTCTTTGGGATTGGGATGAAAACTGAACTTTTCCAATCTTGTGGCCACTGCTGAGTTTTCCAAATTTGCTGGCATATTGAGTGCAGCACTTTCACAGCATCATCTTTCAGGATTTGGAATAGCTCCACTGGAATTCCATCACCTCCACTAGCTTTGTTCGTAGTGATGCTTTCTGAGGCCCCCTTGACTTCACATTCCAGGATGTCTGGCTCTAGGTCAGTGATCACACCATCATGATTATCTGGGTCGTGAAGCTCTTTTTTGTACAGTTCTTCTGTGTATTCTTGCCTCCTCTTCTTAATATCTTCTTCTTCTGTTAGGTCCATACCATTTCTGTCCTTTATCGAGCCCATTTTTGCATGATATGTTCCTTTGGTATCTCTGATTTTCTTGAATAGATCCCTAGTCTTTCCCATTCTGTTGTTTTCCTCTATTTCTTTGCATTGATCGTTGAAGAAGGCTTTCTTATCTTTTCTTGCTATTCTTTGGAACTCTGCATTCAGATGTTTATATCTTTCCTTTTCTCCATTGCTTTTCGCTTCTCTTCTTTTCACAGCTATTTGCAAGGCCTCCCCAGACAGCCATTTTGCTTTTTTGCATTTCTTTTCCATGGGGATGGTCTGATCCCTGTCTCCTGTACAATGTCATCAACCTCATTCCATAGTTCATCAGGCACTCTATCTATCAGATCTAGGCCCTTAAATCTATTTCTCACTTCCACTGTATAATCATAAGGGATTTGATTTAGGTCATACCTGAATGGTCTAGTGGTTTTCCCTACTTTCTTAAATTTAAGTCTGAATTTGGCAATAAGGATTTCATGGTCTGAGCCACAGTCAGCTCCTGGTCTTGTTTTTGCTGATTGTATAGAGCATCTCCATCTTTGGCTGCAAAGAATATAATCGATCTGATTTTGGTGTTGACCATCTGGTGATGTGCATGTATAGAGTCTTCTCTTGTGTTGTTGGAAGAGGGTATTTGCTATGACCAGTGCATTTTCTTGGCAAAACTCTGTTAGTCTTTGCCCTGCTTCATTCCGTATTCCAAGGCCAAATTTGCCTGTTAGTCCAGGTGTTTCTTGACTTCCTACTTTTGCATTCCAGTCCCCTATAATGAAAAGGACATCTTTTTTGGGTGTTAGTTCTAAAAGGTCTTGTAGGTCTTCATAGAACCGTTCAACTTCAGCTTCTTCAGCGTTACTGGTTGGGGCATAGACTTGGATTACTGTGACATTGAATGGTTTGCCTTGGAAACAAACAGAGATCATTCTGTCATTTTTGAGATTGCATCCAAGTACTGCATTTCGGACTCTTTTGTTGACCATGATGGCCACTCCATTTTTTTTTAGGGCTTCCTGTCCACAGTAATAGATATAATGGTCATCTGAGTTAAATTCACCCATTCCAGTCCATTTTAGTTCGCTAATTCCTAGAATGTCAACATTCACTCTTGCCATCTCTTGTTTGACCACTTCCAATTTGCCCTGATTCATGGACCTGACATTCCAGGTTCCTATGCAATATTGCTCTTTACAGCATCAGACTTTGCTTCTATCACCAGACACATCCACAGCTGGGTATTCTTTTTGTTTTGGCTCCATCCCTTCATTCTCTCTGGAGTTATTTTTCCACTGATCTCCAGTAGCATATTGTGCCTCTACTGACCTGGGGAGTTTCTCTTTCAGTATCCTATCATTTTGCCTTTTCTTACTGCTCATGGGGTTCTCAAGGCAAGAATACTTTAGTGACAAATAGTCATTATGTTTAATGTTTTCTACAATTTGTCCCTCACTTGTTTCATTCTCAATAATACCTCAGGGACTTGCTTCCAATCAACCAGTATAATGTTGATTCATTATTTTAATATCTATATAATATCACATGGTGTGGCTGTGTGACTCACACATTTGGTTGTCTATAACATTATTTATCCATAAGTTACTATTATATCTCTGCTACAAAAATATTTTGAGAGTTTTAATTTAATACTGTGCTTTTAAACCAAGGATAATTGTGTCCCCCAGGGTTTTTTGAGCAATATTTGTAGACATTATTTGCTGTCACACTGATGAAGAATAAGTGGTGGGCAAGGATGTTTCTAAACATTCTGCAATTTAAAGGACAGACCCCCACCACAGAGAACGAACAGGCAGAGAATGTCCAATAGCACAGAGATTGAGGACATCTGAGTTTAAAACTCTCTGTGTTTCTAGTATCAGTAAAAATGTAGTTCCATTGTGGATTTTTATATATGCGTCTAAAATGGATTGCTCACTTTTACACAGGGGTCTTTAGTCCCTTTTTAAAATATGTGTCAAAGAAGGAACTACTTAATTTCCTTCTAGACAGATGGCCATTTTTTCCAGTTTTTATTCAACAATCCAGCCTTTTCCAACCAAATTGAATACAACCATCCCAAAGGATAGTGTTCATACCTAAGGGGACCTAATTTCTAATCATAACACATTATAACAAAGCATCTGCTATCTGCCAGAAATTTCTGGGTCATTATATGTTACGTTCTCTTGAGTCAAGGTCTTTTCTAACTTATTAATTAATGTCACAAATGTTTAATTATTCATATTATAAATCATGTTTAAGTCAGTTTTTGCTGTTCCATTCAGTTTTCTTTACTATGATTATATGAAATCACCCTTTTATTTCATATTTTAGCCATATTTTGTCATTTCATAATTCACTCATTTTCTTAGTGCATTTTTAAATAGATGCAAATATATTCACATACCTTGGAGAAAATAATGTGAACAGGCAGTTGTCTCTGATGATAAAGCAAATTAAGTCTCTGATGATTAGTTTCTTAAATTATAGTGGCAAAGTCACAGTACAGTGAAATAAAATATAGTGTCCTTAGGCTTAAGTCACATAAAGATGTTTATCCAGAATAAGAGAATGAATTTTTCTGACCTGCTCAGGCTTTATGGAGTATGGTGTGCAAAGGCTATTGCATATTGGACAAAGCCCAGAACTAGAATTAAAGTGTTGGATTTATTAAAAAGTCAAAACATTAAGCCCAAGAGTAACAAATTATGACCCATAAGAAAAGAGACATCAGTTCATTTCAGTTCAGTTCAGTCACTCAGTTGTGTCTGACTCTTTGTGACCCCATGAATTGCAGCACCCCAGGTCTCCCTTTCCATCACCATCTCCCAGAGTTCACTCAAACAAGAAAACAAAGATAGAACTTGCCTAATTCAGCATCAGACCACACAGAGAGGTCAAATCATTTGGGAAAGCACAGGAAAGACAATCTTCTAAATCTTCTACTGCTTCAAACAACACAAATGAAATTTTGTTGTGTTTTGTACATTTTCATTTTTGAATTGTTATTCTACTCTCGTTGGTTATTTTTCTCATGGGATATTAAATCTGTATGGTTTTTCACATTATATAGATATAACTGTTTCTTTTCCTGGAAAAGAGGTATGTTTCTTTCTGATTTTTCCTGGGCATCAAGGAGATGTAGCTGAGGTGGAATATTGCCAAACCAAGGAAGCTTTTCTGGTCACATTGTCTCGGGAATGATTTGAGCTTGTTAGCTCTTCTAACTTCATTTTAACTGTCCATCATACTTTTTATATTTCTTTACATACAGGGCAGAAAGTGGCTGTAGCTAAAAGGAGCCTCAACTTTATTATTCTCTCACAAGCTTATGAACTGGAATTTCTGCATATCACTTAAACTTTGTTTGGGAGAAAATTACAGGAGATGTAAAGTGAAGCAGGTTCGATCCCTGGGTCAGGGGGATCTTCTGGAGGAGGGCACTGCAAACCACTCCAGTGTTCTTGCCTTGAAAATTCCTTGGATAGAAGATGCTGGTGGGCTACAGGATAGAAGTCAGACGCAACTGAAGTGACTTACAACAAACACACACACACATAGGAGAAAATTAATCTGATCTGACCAGCTTGAGCTATAACCACTCATGGACCAAGGAGAGTGGTTCTGGATAAGAAATTGGTGACAGCAGCTCCTCAGGAGGAGATACTGTGTCTGTGAACCTGTGCCTTGTGGAATAGGAACAATTCTTAAACCAGAAGCACCTGAGCTCATAAATTAAGTTGGCATACTAAGGTGACTGTGGTCAGAACTCAATTAAAGATGGTACTAAGTAGAGGATCTGATATAATTCACAGGATGTCCTTGCAATTAAATCCATAAAGTGCTGGGAACAATATTGAAGGAAGGATTCTCTGTGGACTGAAGTGTCAGCTGTAGCAGGGAGGCCACCTTGTTCCTCAGCATTCCTGCTGTTGTTGTTCAGTGGCTCAGTCATGTCTGACTCTTTGCAATCCCATGGACTGCAGCACACAAGGATCCCCTGTCCTTCGCTATCTCCTGAAGCTTGCTCAAACACATGTCCATTGAGTCGATAATGCCATACAACCATCTCATCCTCTGTCGTTTGCTTCTCCTTCTGCTTTCAATATTCCCAGTATTAGGGGCTTTTCCAATGACTCAGTTCTTTGTATCAGGTGGCCAAAGTATTGGAGTTTCAGTATCAGTCTTTCTAGTGGATATTCAGGGTTGATTTCCTTTAGGATTGATTGGTTTGATGTCCTTGCCATTCAAGGGATTCTCGAGTCTTCTTCAACACCACAGTTCCGAAGCATTCATTCTTTGGTGCTCAGCCTTCCTTATGGCCCAACTCTCACATCCATACATGAATACTGGAAAAACCATAGCTCTGACAATATAGAATTTTGTTGGCAAAGTGATGTCTCTACTTTTTAATATACTGGTTGTCATAGCTTTTTTTCCTGAAGAACACGCATCTTTTAATTTCATAACTGCAATCACTGTCCACAGTGTTTTTGGAACACAAGAAAATAAAGTCTTTAACTGTTTCTACTGTTTCCCCATCTATTTGCCAGGAAGTGATAGGACCAGATGCCATGATTTTATTTTTTTAAATATTGAGTTTTAAGCCAGCCTTTTCAGTCTCCTCCTTCACCTTCATCAAGACGCTCTTTAGTTCCTCTTTACATTTTGCCATAAGGGTGGTGTCATCTTCATATTTGAGGTTATCGGTATTTTTCCTGGCAATCTTGATTCCAGCTTGTGATTCATCCATCTCTAATCACTCCTCCTTTTATTCATTCCTCTCTCCCACTGGCTTCCTTGTTTGGATCTGAACATGGGGAACCAGCATCTTCCTCAGGTCCTTTGCAGTGATTGTTCCCCCTGCTTTCACTCTAGTGAGTGCCTTCTCCTAGTATCACAATAGGTCCTTCTCTTCATTTCTTTATGTTTCTTCAAATAAACTCTTGTTTTAAGCCCTTGCCTGAACATTCAGCATAAAATAATTTCTCCTACTACTCTCTCCTTTACACTTTTCTGTTTTCTCTATACATCTGTCACCTTCTAACATATTATATATTTATTTGAATATTATTTTTCACCATCCTTGGATTGTGAGAGATTTGTTTTTAAATATGTCTAAAATTTAGAGATATTTCATCTCATATATGTGCACATATTTATCACTTATAGGTGCTTAGAATATGTATGTTTTCAATATGTTTCTCAATAAAACTGAAACATGAGCTGCTTGGAAATATGCTCAAATAGGACAAAAACTTTGAGTTAGAGGTGAAATGAGGTACATCCTCAAGGAGAATTTATCTATATAACACGTTTTTTTGTCAGCGAAATGGAGATTACAGTATTTTAGCTATTTGAGTAATGTCAATTTGAGTGAAAATTATCATATGTGTTATATATATATAACATATTTTTGTATATATATATACACATATATACATATATATATAACATATATATATATAACATAATATATATAACATATTTTTTGTCAGCAAAATGGAGATTACAGTATTTTAGCTATTTGAGTAATGTCAATTTGAGTGAAAATTATCATATGTTTTATATATATATTATGTAATATTTATATATATAAAATTATATATATATATAATTTTGTTTTTCCCAATAGTCACAGCCATCATATGGAACCAGAGAACAAGACACAAATTTCAAAATTTCTCCTTCTGGGATTCTCAGAGGAAACAGAACTGCAGCCCATCATATTTGGGGTTTTCCCCTCCATGTACCTGATCACTGTGTTTGGAAACCTGCTCATCATCCTGGCTGTCAGCTCAGACCCCCTCCTCCACACCCCCATGTACTTCTTCGTCTTCAACCTGTCCTTTGTAGACATCTGTTTCACCTCCACCATCATCCCAAAGATGCTGCAAAGCACTCAGACACAGAGGAAAGTCATTACCTATGAAGGCTGCATCATCCAGGTGTATTTTTACTTACTTTTTGCAGGGTTAGATGACTTCCTCCTGACTGTGATGGCCTATGACAGGTATGTGGCCATCTGTCACCCCTTGCACTACCTGGTCATCATGAAGCCCTGGGTCTGTGGACTGTTCCTTCTGGTGTCCTGGATCATGAGTGCCCTGTTTTCCTTGTTACACAGCTTAATGGTGTTGCAACAGTCATTCTGCTTAGACTTGGAAATCCACCACTTTTTCTGTGAAATCAAATGGCTGATCCAACTTGCTTGTTCTGACCCCTTTCTCAACAACATAATGGTGTATTTTGGATCTGTAATTCAGGGGATTGTTCCCCTGACTGGTATCCTTTACTCTTACTCTAAAATTTTGTCCTCTATCTGTGGAATCTCATCAGCTAAGGGGAAGTATAAAGCATTCTCCACCTGTGCATCTCACCTCTCAGTTGTCTCCTTATTATATTATTCAGCCTTAGGAGTGTACCTTAGCTCTGCTGCTACCCACAGCTCACACGCAAGTACAATTGCCTCGGTGATGTACACTGTGGTCACATCCGTGCTGAACCCCTTGATCTACAGTCTGAGAAATAAAGACATAAAGACGGCTCTAAAAAGATTCTTTGGAATGGAAACATTTATAAAAGAGCCATTTGTCCTTGGGCTGAAGGACATGGGCTGAAGAACTGCCCATGATAGCAGGGCTCAAAGCCTCATAGGCACATATGTGATTCTTTGATTAGATTGCAATAATAGCAAATGTTTCTTCAATTTATTGCCTGATATTTCCATTTCTTTGATTTCAACCTCTCTATACAATTTTAAAAACATCCTTGATTAACTTTGCTGTTCTATATTATCCAAGTTTTTTCTTTTGTCACTTTTCTACTCTCTCAAATTGATTCGAAACTTTATGTGAAATATATATGTAAATTCCCATTTATCTCATGAGACTTCACACATTTCTTAAGATTAAATTCTTCTGAAATGATACACTTTACACTAATCTTTCTTTCTTTTTACTAAAGGAATTATCATGAATTTTGCTATTTCTATGGAAAATAACTTGGAAACCAAACCAATTACATAATTTCATAGAAGAGTAAAATATGAAACTGCAGTCTATCACATTTTAGTTCTTCATACCTTGAAAAGTCACTACCATAACTGCTCTTCCCCAAAATGTAGATGTTAGCAGATAGTGTATTTCATAAATGGTCATCTGATTTTACTCCCTAACAGTGTACTATTCTCTATTTATTAATAGCTCAGTGTCCAAATTGGCTACAGGAGTTACTGGTAAAACTGAGCATCAAATGCATGTCTCTAATTGGCATCTATGTGAAACAATGATTTCAATAAAGAGTTTGACATAATAAGACCTACAGTCAGAGAAGACCTTAAGTATGAGTTAGCAAAAATTTGTGTCAGGTTATATCTTTGAAAGAGATGTTTTCATGGTGTCCATTTACTTATTGATGTATATGATTTAGTGTCTGTTTGTAAAGGGGTTTATCATGGAGGTGAAGGATATTTTGGTGTAATTATATCATTCTGCTTGAATACTTCCATTGTTGCCTACTAATAAATGACTCCTTCCATTGCTCTACATGACATATTTCCCCCATTTCATTTCTGTGATAACCAGTAACAGAGTTGTGAATTAGTAATTTAAATATCATATTTATATGATGTACATGGTATATATAATATTATATAGATGATATATATCTCCAAATTATGGCTCTCTAGATTTAAATTTCCATCTAGTCCTGTGATAAAGGTACAAGTTTTTCACAAACAAGTATATCCTTTTAACCTTTACTGCTTACCTACAAGGAAACCTAAATGGAATCCCTTTTTAATAAAATTGTATGACATAAACTTGAATAATAGAGTAACCATGAATGCTATTCAGAAATCACAACAATTGCCTTTCCTTCAGTTCTATTCACTTGAACTATAGTATTAGTTAGCTGTTGCAACATAGCACATCATCCTAAAAGCAATGATTTAGTGTAATGAATCTTTTATCTAATGAGTTTCTATGACACGGAGTTGATCTGAGTTATGGTTGTTTCCTCATGGGTCTATTGTCAGCTGTCAGGCTCTCTCTTGTGTTTTAAAGGCTCCTCCACGATGCTGTGTGCAGCTGCAGTTGTCTTCTGTCTTGAACAACTTTAAGTCAATTTCTTTCTTTTATGTAAGTAGAGTAGTCTTTAGTTTATCATGGATGGTGATTAGATGAGAGTTGTACCATAAAAAAGGCTGAGCACCAAAAAATTGATGCTATCCAAGTGTGGTGCTGGAGAAGACTCTTGACAGTCCCTTGGTCTGAAAAGAGATCAAACCAGTCAGTCCTACAGGAAATCAACCCCAAATATTCAGTGGAAGGACTGATGCTGAGGCTGAAACAACAATACTTTGGCCACCTAATGCAAAGAGTCAGCTCATTGGAAAAGACCCTGATGCTGGGAAAGATTAAAGGTAAAAGGACAAGGGGGTGGCAGAGGATGAGATGGTTGCTTTTAATCATCGACTCAATGGACATGAATTTGAGCAAGATCTGGGAGATGGCGAAGGACAGGGAAGCCTGGTGTGATGCCGTCCATGGGGTTGCAAGGAGTTGGACATGACTTAGTGACTGAACAACAGTCTTTAGTTTATAAGAATAACAAATAAAACTGAATTTCTCAAATGTTAATTGCTATATTTAAATTTCACTGTTCCTAAATCCATATATGTCACTTTGTTTTCTTCTCAGTTAGAGGAATTGTCTCTCACCAATTTTTGTATGATTAACATACCACCCTTAACAATGCACAGCCAGAAATTGTATTTTTTAATTTATTTTTATTTTTTAATTAAAATTTATTTTGCTTAACTTTACAATATTTTATTGCTTTTGCCGTACATCGAGATGGATCCGCCACAAGTATACATGTGTTGCCCATCCTGAACCCTCCTCCCTCCTCCCTCCCCATACCATCCCTCTGGGTCGTCCCAGTGCACCAGCCCCAGGCATCCGTTATCAGGCATCGAACCTGGACTGGCGACTCGTTTCAAATATGATAATATACATATTTCAAATCATCCCACCCTCTCCCATTCCCAGAGTCCAAAAGTCTGTTCTATACATCAATGTCTCTTTTGCTGTCTCGTAAACAGGGTTATTGTTACCATCATTCTAAATTCCATATATATGCGTTAGTATACTGTATTTGTGTTTTTCTTTCTGGCTTACTTCACTCTATATAATAGGCCCCAGTTCCATCCACCTCATTTGAACTGATTCAAATGTATTCTTTTTAATGGCTGAGTAATACTCCATTGTGTATATGTACCACTGCTTTCTTATCCATTCATTTGCGGATGGACATCTAGGTTGCTTCCAAGTCCTGGCTATTGTAAACAGTGCTGCTATGAACATTGGGGTACACGTGTCTCTTTCAATTCTGGTTTTCTCAGTGTGTATGCCCAGCAGTGGGATTGCTGGATCATAAGGCAGTTCTATTCCCAGTTTTTTGAGAAATCTCCGTACTGTTGTCCAAAGTGGCTGTACTAGTTTGCCTTCCCATCAACAGTGTAAGAAGGTTCGCTTTTCTCTGCAAGCTCTTCAGCATTTATTTCTTGTGGACTTTTGGATCGCAGCCATTCTGACTGGCTTGAAATGGTACCTCATGGTGGTTTTGATTTGCATTTCTCTGATAATGAGTGATGTTGAACATCTTTTCATGCGTTTGTTACCCATCTGTATGTCTTCTTTAGATAAATGTCTATTTAGTTCTTTGGCCCATTTTTTGATTGGGTCATTTATTTTTCTGGAATTGAGTTGTAGGAGTTGCTTGTAGATTTTTGAGATTAGTTGTTTGTCTGTTGCTTCATTTGTTATTATTTTCTCACATTCTGAAGGCTGTCTTTTCACTTTGCTTATAGTTTCCTTTGTTGTACAGAAGCTTTTAAGTTTAATTAGGTCCCATTTGTTTATTTTTGATTTTATTTCCAATATTCTGGGAGGTGGGTCATAGAGAATCCTGCTGTGATGTATGTCAGAGAGTGTTTTGCCTATGTTTTCCTCTAAGAGTTTTATGGTTTCTAGTCTTACATTTAGATCTTTAATCCGTTTTGAGTTTATTTTTGTGTATGGTGTTAGAAAGTGTTCTAGTTTCATTCTTTTACAAGTGTTTGACCAGTTTTCCCAGCACCACTTGTGAAAGAGATTGTCTTTAATCCATTGTATATTCTTGCCTCTTTTGCCAAAGATAAGGTGTCCATATGTGCATGGATTTATCCCTGGGCTTTCTATTTTGTTCCATTGATCTTTATTGCTGTCTTTGTGCCAGTACCATACTGTCTTGATGACTGTGGCTTTGTAGTAGAGCCTGAAGTCAGGCAGGTTGATTCCTCCAGTTCCATTTTTCTTTCTCAAGTTAGCTTTGGCTATTCGAGGTTTTTTTGTATTTCCATACAAATTGAGAAATTATTTGTTCTAGCACTGTGAAGAATACCATTGGTAGCTTAATGGGGATTGCATTGAATCTATAAATTGCTTTGGGAAATATACTCATTTTCACTATATTGATTCTATCAATCCATGAACATGGTATATTTCTCCATCTATTAGTTTCCTCTTTGATTTCTTTTACTAGTGTTTTATAGTTTTCTATATATAGGTCTTTAGTTTCTTTAGGAAGATATATTCCTATGTATTTTATTCTTTTCATTGCAATGGTGAATGGAATTGTTTCCTTAATTTCTCTTTCTATTTCCTCATTATTAATGTACAGGAATGCAAGGGATTTCTGTGTGTTGATTTTATGTCCTGCAACTTTACCATATTCATTGATTAGTTCTAGTAAATTTCTGGTGGAATCTTTAGGGTTTTCTACGTAGATGATCATGTCATCTGCAAACAGTGAGAACTTTATTTCTTCTTTTCCAATTTGGGTTCCTTTTATTTCTTTTTCTGCTCTTATTGCTGTGGCCAAACTTCCAAAACTATGTTGAATAGTAATGGTGAAAGTGGGCATCCTTGTCTTGTTCCTGACTTTAGAGGAAATGCTTTCAATTTTTCACCCTTGAGGATAATGTTTGCTGGGGGTTTGTCATATATAGCTTTTATTATGTTGAGGTATGTTCCTTCTATTCCTGCTTTCTGGAGAGTTTTTATCATAAATGGATGTTGAAATTTGTCAAAGGCTTTCTCTGCATCTATTGAGATAATCATATGGTTTTTATTTTTCAATTTTTTAATGTGGTGTATTACGTTGATTGATTTGCAGATATTGAAGAATCCTTGCATTCCTGGGATAAAGCCCACTTGTTCATGGTGTATGATCTTTTTAATGTGTTGTTGGATTCTGATTGCTAGAATTTTGATAAGGATTTTTGCATCTATGTTCATCAGTGATATTGGCCTGTAGTTTTATTTTTTTGTGGCATCTTTCTCAGGTTTTGTTATTAGAGTGATGGTGGCCTCATAGAATGAGTTTGGAAGTTTGCCTTCCTCTGCAATATTCTGGAACAATTTGAGTAGGATAGGTGTTAGCTCTTCTCTAAATTTTTGGTAGAATTCAGCTGTGAAGCTGTCTGGACGGGACTTTTGTTTGCTGGAAGATTTCTGATTAGTTTCAATTTCCTTGCTTGTGATGGGTCTGTTAAGATTTTCTATTTCTTCCTGATCCAGTTTTGGAAAGTTGTACTTTTCTAAGAATTTGTCCATTTCTTCCATGTTGTCCATTTTATTGCCATATAATTGCTGATAGGAGTCTCTTATGATCCTTTGTACTTCTGTGTTGTCTGTTGTGATCTCTCCATTTTCATTTCTAATTTTATTGATTTGATTTTTCTCCCTTTGTTTCTTGATGAGTCTGGCTAATGGTTTGTCAATTTTATTTACCCTCTCAAAGAACCAGCTTTGGGCTTTGTTGATTTTTGCTATGGTCTCTTTTGTTTCTTTTGCATTTATTTCTGCCCTAATTTTTAAGATTTCTTTCATTCTACTAACCTTGGGGTTCTTCTTTTCTTCCTTTTCCAGTTGCTTTAAGTGTAGAGGAAGGTTATTTATTTGGCTTTTTTCTTGTTTCTTGAGGTATGCCTGTATTGCTATGAACTTTCCCCTTAGGACTGCTTTTACAGTGTCCAACAGGTTTTGGGTTATTGTGTTTTCATTTTCATTCTTTTCTATGCAGATTTTGATTTCTTCTGTGATTTGTTGGTTATTCAGCAGCGTGTTTTTCAGCCTCCATATGTTGGAATTTTTAATAGTTTTTCTCCTGTTATTGAGATCAAATCTTACTGCATTGTGGTCAGAAAAGATGCTTGGAATGATTTCAATTTTTCTGAACTTACCAAGGCTAGATATATGGCCCAAGATGTGGTCTATCCTGGAGAAGGTTCCATGTGCACTTGATAAAAAGGTGAAATTTATTGTTTTGGGATGAAATGTCCTATAGATATCAATTAGGTCTAACTGGTCTATTGTATCATTTAAAGTTTGTGTTTCCTTGTTAATTTTCTGTTTAGTTGGGGTATTAAACATACATGAGTGGGGTATTAAAATCTCCCACTGTTATTGTTTTATTGTTGATTTCTCCTTTCATACTGGTTAGTATTTGTCTTACATATTGTGGTGCTCCTATGTTGGGTGCATATATATTTATAATGATTATATCTTCTTCTTGGATCGATCCTTTGATCATTATGTAGTGACCTTCTTTATCTTTTTTCACAGCCTTTGTTTTAAAGTCTATTTTATCTGATATGAGTATTGCAATTCCTGCTTTCTTTTGGTCCCTATTTGCATGCAAAAGTTTTTTCCAGCCCTTCACTTTCAGTCTGTATGTGTCCCCTGTTTTGAGGTGGGTCTCTTGTAGACAACATATTTAGGGGTCTTGTTTTTGTATCCATTCGGCCTTTATCTGACTTTTGTTTGGGGCAATCAATCCATTTACATTTAAGGTAATTATTGATAAGTATGATCCCATTGCCATTTACTTTATTGTTTTGGGTTCGAATTTATATACCCTTTTTGTGTTTCCTGTCTAGAGAAACCTAGATATCGTATTCAAAAGTAGAGACATTACTTTGCCAACAAAGGTTCGCCTAGTCAAGGCTATGGTCTTTCCTGTGGTCATGTATGGATGTGAGAGCTGGACTGTGAAGAAGGCTGAGTGCCGAAGAATTGATGCTTTTGATCTATGGTGTTGGAGAAGATTCTTGAGAGTCCCTTGGACTGCAAGGAGATCCAACCAGTCCATTCTAAAGTAGATCCGCCCTGGGATTTCTTTGGAAGGAACGATGCTAAAGCTGAAACTCCAGTATTTTGGCCACCTCATGCGAAGAGTTGACTCATTGGAGAAGACTCTGATGCTACCAGGGATTGGGGGCAGGAAGAGAAGGGGACAACAGAGGATGAGATGACTGGATGGCATCACTGACTCGATGGATGTGAGTCTGAGTGACCCCGGGAGTTGATGATGGACAGGGAGACCTGGCGTGCTGCAGTTCATGTGGTCGCAAAGAGTTGGACACGACTGAGCAACTGATCTGATCTGATCTGATGATCCCGTTGCCATTTACTTTATTGTTTTGGGTTTCAATTTATATACCCTTTTTGTGTTTCCTGTCTAGAGAATGTCCTTTAGTATTTGTTGTAGAGCTGGTTTGCTGGTGCTGAATTCTCTCAGCTTTTGCTTGTCTGTAAAGCTTTTGATTTCTCCTTCATATTTGAATGATATCCTTGCTGGGTACAATAATCTGGGCTGTAGGTTATTTTCTTTCATCACTTTAAGTATGTTTTGCCATTCCCTCCTGGCTTGGAGAGTTTCTATTGAAACATGAGCTGTTATCCTTATGGGAATTCCCTTGTGTGTTATTTGTTGTTTTTCCCTTGTTGCTTTTAGTATTTGTTCTTTGCTTTTGATCTTTGTTAATTTGATTAATATGTGTCTTGGGGTGTTTCGCCTTGGGTTTATCCTGTTTGGGACTCTCTGGTTGTCTTTGACTTGAGTGATTATTTCCTTCCCCAGTTTAGGGAAATTTTCAACTATTATCTCCTCAAGCATTTTCTCATGGTCTTTCTTTTTGTCTTCTTTTTCTGGGACTCCTATGATTCGAATGTTGCAATGTTTAATATTGTCCTGGAGGTCTCTGAGATTGTCCTCATTTCTTTTAATTCGTTTTTCTTTTTTCTCCTCTGATTCATTTATTTCTACCATTCTATCTTCTAATTCACTAATTCTATCTTCTGCCTCTGTTATTCTACTCTTTTTTGCCTCCATAGCGCTTTGGATCTCATTTATTGCATTATTCATTATATACTGACACTTTTTTATTTCTTCTAGGTCCTTGTTAAACTTTTCTTGCATCTTCTCAATACTTTTCTCCAGGCTATTTACCTGTGATTCCATTTTGATTTCCAGATTTTGGTTTAATTTCACTATCATTATTCAGAATTCTTTATCAGGTATATTCGCTATTTCTTCCTCTTTTGTTAGGTTTTGGTGGGCATTTATCCTGTTCCTTTATCTGCTGGGAGTTCTTCTGTCTCTTCATCTTGTTTAAATTGCTGAGTTTGGGGTGTCCTTACTGTATTCTGGCAGTTTGTGGAGTTCTCTTTATTGTGGCATTTCCTCACTGTTTGTGGGTTTGTACAGGTGGCTTGTCAAGTTTTCTTGGTTAGGGACGCTTGTGTCGATGTTCTGGTGCATGGAGCTGGATTTCTTCTCTCAGGAGTGCAATGGAGTGTCTAGTAATGAGTTATGAGATGTCTATGATTTGGGGGTCACTTTGGGTAGCCAGTATATTGGAGCTCAGGGCTGTGTTCCTGTGTTTCTGAGGCATGTGTTTGGTACGTCTTGCCGTGGAACTTGTTGGCACTTGTGTGATACTTGGTTTCAGTGTAGATATGGAGGCATTGAAAAAGCAAGAGAGTTCCAGAAAAACATTTATTTCTGCTTTATTGACTATGCCAAAGCCTTTGATTTTGTAGATCACAATAAACTGTGGAAAATTCTGAGAGAGATGGGAATACCAGACCACCTGATCTGCCTCTTGAGAAATCTGCGTGCAGGTCAGGAAGCAACAGTTAGAAACGGTCATGGAACAACAGACTGGTTCCAAATAGGAAAAGGAGTACGTCAAGGCTGTATATTGTAACCATGTTTATTTAACTTATATGCAGCGTACATCATGAGAAATGTTGGACTGGAAGAAACACAAGTTGGAATCAAGATTGCTGGGAGAAATATCAATAACCTCAGATATGTGGATGACACCACCCTTATGGCAGAAACTGAAGAGGAACTCAAAAGCCTCTTGATGAAAGTGAAAGTGGAGAGTAAAAAGGTTGGCTTAAAGCTCAACATTCAGAAAACGAAGATCATGGCATCTGGTCCCATCATTACATGGGAAATAGATGGAGAAACAGTGGAAACAGTGTCAGACTTTATTTTACTGGTCTCCAAAATCACTGCAGATAGTGACTGCCACCATGAAATTAAAAGATGCTTACTCCTTGGAAGGAAAGTTATGACCAACCTAGATAGCATATTCAAAAGCAGAGACATCACTTTGCCAACAAAGGTTTGACTAATCAAGGCTATGGTCTTACCTGTGGTTATGTATGGGTGTGAGAGCTGGACTGTGAAGAAGGCTGAGCACCGAAGAATTGATGCTTTTGAACTGTGGTGTTGGAGGCGACTCTTGAGAGTCCGTTGGACTGCAAGGAGACCCAACCGGTCCATTCTGAAGGAGATCAGCCCTGGGATTTCTTTGGAAGGAATGATGCTAAAGCTGAAACTCCAGTATTTTGGCCACCTCATGCGAAGAGTTGACTCATTGGAGAAGACTCTGATGCTGGGAGGGATTGGGGGCAGGAGGAAAAGGGGATGACAGAGGATGAGATGGCTGGATGGCATCACTGACTCGATGGATGTGAGTCTGAGTGTCTGGGAGATGGTGATCAACAGGGAGGCCTGGCGTGCTGCAGTTCATGGTGTCACAGATAGTCGGACACGACTGAGTGAATGATCTGATCTGATCTGATCTGATGGAGGCATTTGATGAGCTCCTGTCAATTAATGTTCCATGGGATCAGGGTTTGGACTTAAGCCTCCTGCTTCTAGTTATCCATCTTATTTTTACAGTAGTCTCAAAAACTTCTCCTTCTATACTGCACTCCACAACTGAATTTCTCAGAGGTGTTCACAGAGTTATACAGAGAAGAGAAGAGGGAGGAAGGAGACAGAGGTGGTCAGCAGGATAAAAGGAGGGAATGAAAAGGAGAGAGACAGATCCAGTCAGTAATCAGTTCCCTAAGTGTTTTCCTTTATTTGGAACACTCAGTAATTCACAGAGTTGGATAGAGTAGAGAGGGGTTAGGGAGGAGACACAGGCGAACTGGTGGAGAAAACAGTCAAGCCAGTAATCTCGCTCCCTAGTAAAAAGTGGGTACTGAAGATTTGGTTCTTAAAGGTACAGAATTGGTAACAAATACCTAAAAGCAAAAATTACAAATCTAGAGTAGTGTTTGGAGATTCAAAAATACAGTGTTAAATAAAAGAAGAAGGAAAAGAAAGAAAGAAAAATAAAAAAGAAAAATAGAAAGAAAGAAAATAAAAACAAAACCATAAACAAACAAAGTCACAAAAATTATAAAGAAGATATAGGCACAAATTGATTACATATTCCAGAAAGCATAAATTAAAGATCTAGATTAGAGTTTGGAGTTTCAGGAATACAATGTCAAACAAAAGATGAAGAGATAGAAAGAGGGAGAAAAAAAAAGTCACAAAAGTTATAAAAAAAAAAAAAAAGAATAGGTAAAAAATTGATAGCAATTACCAACAAGCTAAACTTATGAATATAGAGCAGAGTTTGGAGTTTCAAAAATACAATGTTAAAGAAAAGAAAAAAAGGAAAGAAAAAAAGAAAGAGACAAAAAGAAAAAAGGAAAAAAAAAGGGTCGCAAAAGTTATATAAAAAATATATATGTGAAGTTTGGTGTGTTTTGTTTTTTTTTTTTTTTTTCCTTTAGAATGAAAGGTCTTTTATTTATTTACTTATTTATTTATTTTTATTTATTATTTTTTACAAAGTAGTAATAGGTTCAAAAAGTGGAAATTAATGGAGTACTAGAGGATAAAAAAATTTAAAAATTTTTTAATTAAAAAAAGAAAGAAAGAATGATGGAAAAATAGTAACAATATATATAAGACTTTCTCTGTTATTGTTGTGGATATTGTGGGTTCAGTTCATTTTTGGCTAGTTCCTTGTTCTGGCTTAAATTTCGCAAGATCTATAGGCCCCTTTCTCTGTAGTTGGTATTAACCACGGGGTTTTAGTTTATTGCCTTTCGCTTCCATGGCGGTTCCCTCTGTTACAGCTTCTTCTGTTTGCTGGTCTCTTCAGTGTCTGATTTCCGCCCTGATACAAAGGGGGCGGTGGTGGACACCCTTTTTTTTTTTTTTTTTTTGCTCACTTGTTCAGTCGTACTGCGGGGAGGGAGGGACACTGCAAATAAATACCACTGGTGTGTGCTCGCAGTGGCTCAGCCACACTGGCTCTGCCCCTGCTCAGGGCGTGTGTAGCCTCCCTGCCTAATCTGCTTAGGCTCTCTGTTTCCCCGCCAAAACTATCTGCGACCGGCCCTGGGCTGCTTGTCCCTCCCAGGTCTAAGCCACTCAAGTTCAGGCACTCGGGTCGTCCTCAGAGGCCCAGGCTCGGTTGGCCTGAGTTTTGTGCCCTTTGCAGAATCCAGCACCACAGGTAATGAGGTCTTTAGCAAGCACGGCTTCTGTGACTTATCACCTCCCCACCACAGTTTTCTAAGTGTACCACTGGCGCACTGTCTTAGGCGGATGTTAGCCGACCAGAGCCCCAAGAAGTCTTAGTTAGCAAAGAAGCCTGCTTACAGTTTTGTGGATAATGTCTCTCTGGGGCTGCGATTGCCTCCCTCCGGCTCTAGTTGCCTGTCACTGGAGGGGAACGGACTGCAGCTGGCTATCTCTGTACAGTCCTTTGTTCTGTGCACGGGCCTGGTGGTGTCTTGGGTTAGGGCTGGCTTTTCGTGTGGTAGGTATCCCACACTCTGGTTTGTAGCCCAAATTATTCCACTCAGGTAGCGCTCGGGATATTCAGGCCGATGCAGCCCACGAAGCAGCCTCCGAAGCAGCCCATGCTGTTCCTCCCTGCCCAGCCCCCACTTGCTAATGGCGGATGCAGGCATTTGTGCTGCTTCTCTGTTGGGGAAGTTATCGTAGTGCTTGTAGTCTGTGGGTTTTAATTGTTTATTTATTTTCCTCCCTGTTATGTTGGCCTCTGTGCTTCCCAGGTTCAGCACAGACTCTGCAGTGAGAGTGTTTCCTGGTGTTTGGAAACGTCTTTTTTTTTTAAGACTCCCTTCCCTGGACAGAGGTCCGTCCCTCCCTCTTTGCCTCTGTTTTGTCTTTTATATTTTTTCTTACCTCCTTTAGAAGGCAATGAGTTGCTTTTCTGGGTGTCCAATGTCCTCTGCCAGCATTCTGAAGTTGTTTTGTGGAATTTACTCGGCATTTAGATGTTCTTTTGATAAATTTGTAGAGGAGAAAGTGTTCTCCCTGTCCTATTCCTCCGCCATCTTCCAAGTCCTCCCAGAAAATTTTAATTCTTAACTCCACGAAGGGTCTTTCCATGGAATTTGCCAGGCAAGAAAACAGGAGTTTGTTGTCGTTCCCTTCTCCAAGGGATTATCCCAACCTAGGAATTGAACCCAGGTATCCTGCATTGCAGATGGATTCTTTATCATTGGAGATATAATATGTTAGCAAGAATAGCATATTATTGGACAAATATCTATGTTAGACTCCTATTACTTCTTTAACAAATTACAACACTACCAAATTAGAAGAAGTACCTATCATAAAGTTCTATGAGACAAAAGTCCTGAAGTCCCATTGAGCAAAAATGAAGATGTCTGCAACACTGTGATTCTTCTGGATGATCCAGAGCAGAATGCATCCAATATCTTGTTTTCAATATCTTATTAATATTTTACTTCTAATGGTCACCAGCATCACTTAACTCATGGTTCCTCCTCTGTCCTCAAATCCAGATTCCTACAATTTTAAATGTCTGACACCAATTCATCTTTCTTTCTCAATCACATTTAGAAAATCGATTGTGATTATACTAGTCCAATCTGCATATCTGTGCTAATAGTCCTACATCAAGATAAACTGTATTTCATGAGCTATTGTAATTATGCCAGCTATGTAAAGTAGGGTATTCCAAAGTTCTTAGCATGTGGACATCTTTTGGAGGATGTTTCTGCCTACTGCAAAGTCTTTTTCTAATAGAAATTATTTTATGTCCCTTAATATTTCTATAAAAATCAACAAAAACTTTATAGCTACCTATAAAAATGAGTGAAAATCTTATCTTTCAAAATTACATACATGGAAGGCACTTCCCTGGTGGTCCAGTGGTTACGGATCTGTGCTTCCCATGCAAGGGACACTGAGTTATATCCCTGGTTGGGGAACTAAGGTCTCACATGCCATGTGGCCAGAAAATAAAAGAAAACAAACAAACAAAAGACACCCTGAATTGTTTTCAAGATTACATACAAGGAAGATTTTGTTGAATACCTAAGTCTTTGTATAACTGAATCTAACATAGGACCACTTACTCGCTACCCAAACTGTGATCCACAGATGAGGACCTGAAGCATCAGCACTTAGCATCTTGTTAGAAATGAAGGATCTGTGGGTGCCTGATCAGACCTGCTGAAAAATAATTTGCAATTAAACTACAATCCTTGGCAATTTTTAGGAATAGTGAATTTAGAGAAATTTTCTCACCTTCACAGTGTTGATCTTTCAATTAAATTCAGTTGCCCAGTCATGTCTGACACTTTGTGACCCCATGGACTGCAGCACGCATGGCTTTCCTGTCCATCACCAACTCTTAGAGGAAAACATAGGCAGAACACTTGATGACATAAATAAATTCCACTCCTAGGCATATACCCTGAGGAAACCAAAATTGAAGAAGACGCATATGTCCCATTGTTCCTTGCAGCACTATTTACATGCTAGAACATGGAAGCAAAGTAGATGTCCGTCAACAGATGAATGAGTAAAGTAGTGTGGTACATATACACAATGGAATATTCCTCAGCCATAAAAAGGAATGCATTTGAGTCAGTTCTGATGAGGTTGATGAACCTAGAATTCTATGGGCTCAAGCAAATAAAAATCCTAAGTCTAGCCCAGATACAAAGCTGGAGAAAGAGACACCTCCTCCTAATGAAAAGTGCTTCAGTGTCACATTTCAAAAGACATGGGTACAGAGAAAGCTTCAGTTAGGGCCATCTCAACAAACAGGTATAATTTAAATTCAGTAATGATTTATTTTTTCTTCCAATTTTAGTAGATGAATGATCTTAGAAAACACCAATGGATATGTGTCTGTATTTTTAAATTTGTTTTTAATGATATATCATTCATTGAGATAATGTCATATAAGTTTCATGTGTACAAACATTTCTTTTTTTACTTCTGTGTACAGGACAGAGGACTCCCAAGCAAAACTTCAGTTTCCATTCATCATGATAATGTCGATCCCCTTTAAGCAATTCACCCTCCCCTCAGTCCCCTTTCCCTCACGCATAGAACTCTGTTCTCTGTACCTAAGTGTTAGATCTTATTTTCTTTGGAGTGCTCATTTACTAGCTTTGTTTGTCTGTTTGTTCTATTTCACATATGAGTGAAATCAAAGGATATTTGTCTTCCTCTCTCTGATTTATTTTACTTAGTAAAACACCCTTAAATTTCATCCATGTTGTTGAAAATGAAAGCTTTCATCTTTTTCATTCTGAGTAGTATTCCATTGTACGTGTATGTATGTGTATATATATATACATATATACTTATATACAGATGTATAACATCTTTTTATACATTCACCCATTGATAGAAAGTGAAAGTCACTCAGTCATGTCTGAGTCTTTGCCACCCCATGGACTATACAGTCCATGTAATTCTCCAGGCCAGAATACTGAAGTGGGTAGCCTTTCCAGTCCAGGGTCTCCTATATTGCAGGCAGATTATTTACCACCTGAGCCATAAGGGAAGCCCATGCATTGATGAGCCTAGATATTTTCCTTATATCTTGACCATTTTAAATCCTACTGTGATCAACTTAAGGGTTCATGCATCTTTAAAAAATTAGTGCTTTCATGTTTGGGAATAAATACTCAGGAGTGGACTAGCTGAGTCATATGATAGTTCCTAATTATTTGGGGAATCTTTATTTTGTTTTCCATTGTAGCTGTACCAATTTAAATTCACACCAACGAGGCACACATATATGGACAATTAGCTTATAATAAGCCAATAGCATATGATGGAGAAAAGATACTCTCTAAAATAAAAAGGTTTCCCTTTTCTCCATATGATCACCAAAACTTATTTCTTGCATTTTTGATAATGCCATTGTAACAGGTATGAGATAAATTCTCACTGTGGTTTTGATTTACATTTCCTTAATAATTACAGTAAGTTCCTTACATATGAAAGTTCAAGTTGCTAACTTTTAAAATGTGACCATGTGTTCACATATCCAGCCATGTACGTTAGTTCACGTGTCTGGCATTATCTGTAAAAATTAGGTACCTAGGCTAACTTTGTTGGACTTACGAACAAATAGGACTTAACGAACACACTCTTGGAACAGAAGTCATTTGTAAGTAGGGGATTTTTTTAGAGTGATATTAAATATTTCTTTCTGTGTCAGTTGATCATTTGCATGTCTTTTTGAGAGCTTCCTTGGTAGCTCTGCTGGTAAAGAATCCACCTGCAATGCAGGAGACACAAGTTTGATCCCTGGGTTAGGAAGATCCCAGGCAGAAGGGATAGGCTACCTACTCCAGTATTCTTAAAAAAACAAATCTATTAAAATTCTTTGCTCATTTTAAAATCTAGTTTTTTTGTTGCTATTGTTATGTGAGTTATTTGTATATTTTAACATCAACTGTTTATCACATATATCCCTTGTAAATATCTCCATCCATTTGGTAGTTTGTCTTTTCATTTTGTTAACGAGTTCCTTTTCTATACAATGTTTTCTTAGTATGGTATAGTATCATTATTTACTCCTGGTTTTGTTTCCCTTGCCTGAGGAGATATACATCTAGAAAAGATATTACTAAAACCAATGTCACAAAGCTTCTTGGCTTTGTCCTCTTTTAGGTGTCTTATGGATTCAGTCCCAGAGCTTACTGGCTGTGTTTCCTTTTGGTGTTTTATAAATTCAACCCCAATAAAGGCAGAAGCAGCAGGATAGGTGGCACTAACTATAGCATACCAGCATCGGGTGCCTGCAGCATAGGCAGGGGCATAGGTGGCATGGGGCATGGGACCCCCACCCCACTTCTGCCCCCAGCTACCTAGGTGTCCATGACCCTGTGTCCCCCGCTTCCACTTCCATATCTGCAGTGTTACAGCTGGTAAACCTTACCACACTGGACATGCCACAGCACCCTTACCACCCCAGCTCCACCGACTACCATGCCCCATATGGCAGCAGAAGCTGTGACTCAGGAGATCTCAGAGAAGCTACACAGAAGAGCATCACAAGCATATCAGAAAACTACCCACCCAGCGTCCCAAGCAGCACACCAGAAGCACTGACAACAGCAAGGTACCATACCCCAGAGGCATAAGAACAATAGCTAGGGCACAGGGTAACTCCTCTGACAGAGGCCATGGAGGATGTAAAATGCAAATTCATAACCATACGCAGCTCAGGTAGAATTGGGGAAAAAAAAAAAAAAAAAAAAAAAAGCTATATCATGTCGCCACCTACTGGACAAATATAGAAAAACATGAAAGTTCTAACCTGAATCCTTCAGCCTGCTGAGTCCCCAGGATGTTAAAACTCAAAGTAACACTAAGGGTATTTAAACATTTTTTTTTTAATATCACACACATCAATTATACTGAACGATTCAAATAGATTATCATATACATGTCTTCAGGTAGAGTTTCCAAGAGAACATAAGTTTGAATAAATCATTCCATATAATAGATATGTGTGGTATAAAAAAAGAATGTTTAAATGCACTTAATGTTTTGGGGCAGGAGGAGAAGGGGAAGACAGAGGATGAGATGGCTGGATGGCATACTGACTCGATGGACGTGAGTCTGAGTGAACTCCAGGAGTTTGTGATGGACAGGGAGGCCTGGCGTGCTGCGATTCATGGGGTCTCAAAGAGTCAGACACCACTGAGTGACTGAACTGAACTCAACTGAACTGAATGTTTCTTAAAAATATTTCATTTTCATGTTGTCCATGTATTTCTTGAACTTCCAGATGTCCAAGCTGGATTTAGAAAAGGCAGAGGAACCAAAGATCAAATTGCCAACATCCATTGGATCATTGAAAAAGCAAGAAAGTTCCAGAAAAACATCTACTTCTGCTTTATAAACCATGCCAAAGCCTTCGACTGTGTGCTGCTGCTGCTGCTGCTAAGTCGCTTCAGTCGTGTCCAACTCTGTGCGACCCCATAGACGGAAGCTCACCAGGCTCCCCCGTCCCTGGGATTCTCCAGGCAAGAATACTGGAGTGGGTTGCCGTTTCCTTCTCCAATGCATGAAAGTGAAAAGTGGAAGTGAAGTCGCTCAGTCGTGTCCGACTCTTAGTGACCCCATGGACTGGAGCCTACCAGGCTCCTCCGTCCATGGAATTTTCCAGGCAAAAGTACTGGGGTGGGGTGCCATTGCCTTCCCCGTGGATCACAACAAACTGGAAATTTTTTCCAGAGATAGGAATACCAGATGACCTGCCTCTTGAGAAATCTGTATGCAGGTCAAGAAGCAACAGTTAGAACTGGACATGAAACAACAGATTCGTCCAAATAGGGAAAGGAGTGTGTCAAGGCTTTATATTTAACTTATATGAAGAGTACATCATAAGAAACGCTAGGATGGATGAAGCACAAGCTGGAATCAAGATTGTCTGGAGAAATATCAATAACCTCAGATACGCAGATGACACTACCCTTATGGCACAAAGCGAAGAAGAACTAAAGAGCCTCTTAATGAAAGTGAAAGAGGAGAGTGAAAAAGTTGGCTTACAGGTCAACATTCAGAAAACTAATATCATGGAATCTGGTCCCATCAATTCATGGAAAATAGATCAGGAAACAGTGGAAACAGCGAAAGACTTTATTTTGGGGGCTTCAAAATCACTGCAGATGGTGACTGCAACCATGAAATTAAAAGACACTTGCTTCTTGGAAGGAAAGTTATGACCAACCTAGATAGCATATTAAAAGGCAGGAACATTATTTTGCCAACAAAGGTCCATCTAGTCAAAGCTATGGTTTTTCCAATAGTCATGTATGGATGTGAAAGTTGGACTATAAAGAAAGCTGAGGGTCAAAGAATTGATGCTTTTGAATTATGGTTTGGAGAAGACTCTTAAGAGTCCCTTGGACAGCAAGGAAATCCAACAAGTCCATCCTCAAGGAAATCAGTCCTCAATATTCATTGTCAGGACTGATACTGAAGCTGAAACTCCAATACTTTGGCTACTGGTGTAAAGAAATGATTCATTTGAAGAGACTCTGATGCTGGGAAAGATTGAAGGTGAGAAGAGAAGGGGACGACAGAGGATGAGATGGTTGGATGGCATCTCTGACTCAATGGACATGAGTTTGAGTAAATTCCAGGAGTTAGTGATGGACAGGGAAGCCTGGAGTGCTGCAGTCCATTCGGTCACAAAGAGTCAGACATGACTGAGTGACTGAACTGAACTAAAATTGATGCCTCAGGGGCTTTCCAGCTGACGCTAGTGGTAAAGAACACCTGCCTGCTAATGCAGAAGACCTAAGATATGGTGTTTGATCCCTGGGTCAGGAAGATCCCCTGGAGGAGGAAATGGCAACTCACTTCAGTTATCTTGCCTGGAGAATCCCATGGACAGAGGAGCCAGCAGGCTACAGCCAAAAAGTCACAAAGAGACATGACTGAGCAAAGCATGGACACACATGATAGGTATTGTGGAAACAAAACTGAATAAGGTAGATAATCCTAAGGAGACAAGTAAAACAAAGTGACAATTAGCAAGATACAGTGTATGCCAAAGTCCAAAACATCAGAAAGAACAACTAAGGTGATGATACAAAGGAATGATGTACACAAATATGAAATCAATGATCTGAAATTTTCCTTGTTAAAAACACACATAGCTGTGAATGTCTTCAATAATTTTCCCCACATAGGAGCAATACAACTAATGACTATTCTTTATTAAAATAACTCTTGGATAAGAGGGAAATCACTAAGCTTAATCAAATGAGTTACATAAATTGTATGAAAGAGGTGAGATCAAATAAACGAAAATTTCAAGAAATAAAAGAAGGAGCAAAGTCTGCTTCCACAATCTGATCTCAAAATTTGCAATTTCTGCCTGTGAGGTTTTAAATCTTCCAGTCATGCTCCCTTCTTCAGCTTAAAACAACTGGTGTTTTAATCATTGTCCTCTTAAACAATGCTTTCAGAGAAGTCCTTATGTCCTTGTTCCTCAGACTGTAGATGAAGGGGTTCAGCATGGGTGTGACCACAGTGTACATCACTGAGGCCGTTGCATTTGAGTGTGAGCTTTGGGTAGGAGCAGAGCTAAGGTACACTCCTAAGCATGTACAATAAAATAAAGAGACACCTGAGAGATGAGATGCACAAGTGGAAAATGCTTTATACTTCCCCTGAGCTGATGAGCTTTCACATATGGAGGAAACTATCCTAGAGTAAGAGTAAAGGATACCAGCTAAGGGAGCACCTCCCAGCAGGACAGTTGCAAAATACATCACCATGTCATTAAGAAAGGTGTCAGAACAGGCAAGTTGGACCAACTGTTTCAGTTCACAGAAATAGTGAGGGATTATCACCTCTCTGCCGAAGGACAAACTCAACACCATAAAGTTTGCAAGAAAGAATGTAGGACATTGATGACCCAGGAAACAAGAACCAGTAGTCCACAGAGCCAGGCACTCATGATGACCTTGTAGTGCAGGGGGTGGCAGATGGCTACAAATCGGTTATAAGCCATCACCGTTAGGAGGAAGTCATCCAATCCTACAAACAGTGCGAAAAAATACACCTGGGTGATGCAATCTTCATAGGTGATAACTTTGTTCTGGGTCTGGATGTTCCACAGCATCTTTGGGATGATCGTGGAGGTGAAACAGATGTCTACAAAGGACAGGTTGGAGAGGAAGAAGTACATGGGGGTGTGGAGGTGGGAGTCTGAGATGACAGCCAGGATGATGAGCAGGTTTCCAAACACAGTGATCAGGTACATGGAGAGGAAAAGCCCAAATATGATGGGCTGCAGTTCTGTTTCCTCTGAGAATCCCAGAAGAAGAAAACATGAAACATGTGTTAGGTTCCTTGGTACCATGTGGTGGAGGTGACCTAAAGGAAAGGGGAAAATATCATGTCTAATTTTCACAAAAAAAGATATTGCTCACATCATTGAAAAACTATTATTTATATTTTGCCTAATTGTATTTGAATATATTTGCTTAACTAAGTTTTGCTTTGTTTACAGATTTGCTCCCCTTTAGGAAATTTCTGTCATCTGGAACTGACAAGGTTGTCCCACTTGCTGCTTCTTTGCTGGGATATCATCTATTCCACATAAGAAATAATTTCATTCATTTGGGGATTATGAATTGAGTGATGGACATGTTCCAGGTGATGTCTTGGCAATGAGTATAGCGTTATAAAACACAAAATCTCTAAGAATCCAGTCACAAAGTAAACATAAGCAAGTCTTATATGTGTGTGGGTATGTGTGTGTTCAGGGGCTTCTTTCCCACTCCATGCACTGTAGCCCGCCAGGCTCTTCTGTCCATGAGGTTTTCCAGGCATGAACATTGGAGTGGGTTGCCATGCCCTCCTCAGGGATCATCCCCACCCAAACATAAGACCCAGGTCTTCTGAGTCTCCTGCATTGCAAACGGGTTCTTTACTGCTGAGCCACCAGAGAAGTCCATATATATGTGAGTATATATGTGAATATATATTGAATATGTATATGTATAGTTTATAAGTTATATATAACTTTTGAATGATGACTGTTTCTATAAGGAAACCTGAAAAGTGTTAAGGAAAGAGTAGAGAAGGCATGCTGTTTGTTAGATTCAAGGATGAAAGAGTAGGAGCCATGAACATATCAAGTGAAGTGTATGCTTGACAGGGAGGATAACCAGTGCAGAGGAAAGTGCTTGTTTAAAGTGTTCAAGTTTAAGAGAAAAAAGGAAACCAATGTGGGGAGGGCATAGGGCAAGAGGAGAGATGATGTCAGAGGACACTGAGGAACAAGGTGACTTCCCTGGTGGTGCTGAAACTTCAAATCATAAGACTTTCATCCACCTCATGTAACTAGTACTTTATGAAATTGTTACAGGGATGTCCAAAGTGTTTAAATGGATCCCTTTTGTTGACCTTGCTGTGCCCAGCTGCTTCAGGCATGTCCAACTCTTTAATGATCCCATGGACTACACCCTGCCAGGCTCCTGTGCCCATGGGATTCTCCAGTCAAGAATACTGGAGTGGGTTTCCATGCCCTCCTTCAGGTGATCTTCCCAACCCAGGAATTGGCCCCAGGTCTCCTGAATGCAGGAAGATTCTTCGAGTCACCTTGGAATAAATGAACTCAGTACCACTGCTGTGAGGACTTCTCATACTCCACCAGGCACCACACACACACACAGGCACACACACACGCATGCACAAACACGCACAGACACATACACACGCACCCACACACACAGGTGTACACACACACATACAAACACAGTAGACACTGGCCACCTAAGCTATGTTACTTCTATGTTTTTCACCCCTCATCCTTAGCTACCTTGATTAAGTTAGAGTTTGATACAACCCCCATTGATAAGATCAGGTTATGTAAAGTGGTATCCAAAAATTCCAGTTTATAAGTATTCTTGGTACCAATACACTTGGGATTCAATTTTGGTATGGCCATTTTACACTTGTATTAAAGATCATTAAGAAGTAGTTGAATATGAACCTACAGTTGCCAGGGGAAAGATGAGGGGAAGGGACAATTAGAGAGTTTGGGATGGACATGAACGCAATGCTATATTCAAAGTGGATAATCAACAAGGTCCTGCTGTATAACACAGGGAACTCTGCTCCATGTTATGTCTCAGTCTGGATGGAAGGGGAGTTTGGGGGAGAATGGATACATGTATAAGTGTGGCTGACTCTGTTTCCTGTTCACCTGAAACTATTACAACATTGTTAATTGGCTTTACTCCAAATAAAATCAAAAACTTGTTCAATGAATGTAAATATATATATAATATATTATATGATATATTATAAATATATATTTATAAAATATATTTATATTATTTATATTTATATATTTATATTATAATATATATTTATTTATAAAATAAATATATTATAAATATATGCAGAGTACATCATGAGAAATGCTGGACTGGAAGAAACACAAGCTGGAATCAAGATTGCCGGGAGAAATATCAATAACCTCAGATATGCAGATGATACCACCCTTATGGCAGAAAGTGAAGAGGAACTAAAAAGCCTCTTGATGAAAGTGAAAGTGAAGAGTGAAAAGGTTGGCTTAAAGCTCAACATTCAGAACACGAAGATCATGGCATCTGGTCTCCTCACTAAATGGGAAATAGATGGAGAAACAGTGGAAACAGTGTCAGACTTTATTTTTCTGGGCTCCAAAATCATTGCAGATGGTGACTGCAGCCATGAAATTAAAAGACGCTTACTCCTTGGAAGGAAAGTTATGACCAACCTAGATAGCATATTCAAAAGCAGAGACATCACTTTGCCAACAAAGGTTCGCCTAGTCAAGGCTATGGTCTTTCCTGTGGTCATGTATGGATGTGAGAGCTGGACTGTGAAGAAAGCTGAGCACCAAAGAATTGATGCTTTTGAACTGTGGTGTTGGAGAAGACTCTTGAGAGTCCCTTGGACTGCAAGGAGATCCAACCAGTCCATTCTGAAGGAGATCAGCCCTGGGATTTCTTTGGAAGGAATGATGCTAAAGCTGAAACTCCAGTATTTTGGCCACCTCATGTAAAGAGTTGACTCATTGGAGAAGACTCTGATGCTGGGAGGGATTGGGGGCAGGAGGAGAAGGGGACGACAGAGGATGAGATGGCTGGATGGCATCACTGAGTCGATGGATGTGAGTCTGAGTGACCTCCGAGAGTTGGTGATGGACAGGGAGGCCTGGCGTGCTGCAGTTCATGGGGTTGCAAAGAGTCTGACATGACTGAGCGACTGATCTGATCTGATCTGATTATGTATATGCTATGCTATGCTATGCTAAGTCACTTCAGTCGTGTCCGACTCTGTGTGACCCCATAGACAGTAGCCCACCAGGCTCCCCTGTCCCTGGGATTCTCCAGGCAAGAACACTGGAGTGGGTTGCCATTTCCTTCTCCAATGCATGAAAGTGAAAATTCAAAGTGAAGTTGCTCAGTCAAGTCTGACTCCCAGCGACCCCATGAACTGCAGCCTACCAGGCTCCTCTGTCCATTGGATTTTCCAGGCAAGAGTACTGGAGTGGGGTGCCACTTCCTTCTCCGGATATGTATATAATATATATATATTTATTTATATATATAATATATATTTATATATATGCTTCTGTTGCTGCTGCTAAGTCGCTTCAGTCATGTCCGACTCTGTGCGACCACATGGATGGCAGAGTACCAGGCTCCCTCGTCCCTGGTATTCTCCAGGCAAGAACACTGGAGTGGGTTGCCATTTCCTTCTCCAATGAATGAAAGTGAAACGTGAAAGTGAAGTCACTCAGTTGTGTCTGACCATCAGCGACCCCATGGACTGCAGCCTTCCAGTCTCCTCTGTCCATAGAATTTTCCAGGCAAGAGTAGTGGAGTGGGCTGCCATTGCCTTCTCTGATTCATATATATATATATCTTGAATTTTAAGGTATATGTATACATCAGGAGACAGACAGGGTTTGGGGAGGGGGTAGAAAGAGAGAGAGCAATGGACACAAGAGGGAATAATGACCACACAAGAGGGAATAAAGACCTCACAAACTCAAATGTCTCCTGAGAGACTGTGGTAAAGAGGTTTCTTCAGTTCTGGTGACATTTCATGTGCTGGTTTTTGTTGTTGTTGTTGTTGTTGTTTGTTTGTTTGTTTTAATTTATTTTTCCCCTGGATGACCAGGAAAAACAATAGCAAATCAAAAATATATTTATTCAAATAATAAAATAGAAATATCTTTATGATTTGAAACATTTGCAGATTGGATAGCCCAACAGAAAGGAACCACCATTTCACAAATGGATGTATAGAAAGCATAATGAAATATGGATTGAATATTGACCTTCTTTAATATCAGGCAGCAATACTTATTTTTCTGGGGCTGCTTAATTCCTATTTGACTAATTGGTTTTATAGGTCTGACGGCAGACAAGGCAAGACTCTCCCTTTTTCATATGTGGCATCATCTCTTTGTTATGCTTGGGTTTTGATCACTTTTCCCTTAAGTCCTATGGGCACACTCTAGTCCTAGTTCTGCTCTTCATTCAACAACTAACGATCTCTATGGTCAATACACATAAAACCTACCCACAGTGTAACAATTCTACTCTTATCACTGAGTAACGTCCTTCATATTAGTCAGCTAAGGACATTGAATTACACACACAAGTGTGTGAATAGTTGTGCACTTGTACCAAAAGAAATTTAGAAAAATGAAAAGCTAGGAAGTGAAAATGTGACAAAGAGAATGAAACCAGGTTAAATAGTATGATTCTGAAGCAAGTGTAATAAGCAAAATTAAATGAAGTATTGAAAATTAATTGAACAGTAGATATAACAGTAATGATTCATGACATTGATATGGATTAATTACATTGACAGTGACCTACAAATAAAAATAATAGGATATATTATATTCATAAAACATTTTGATATGTAATCTCCCTTCCACTCGCCTGCCAATCTAACTAAAATACTCTTAAAATTTTGGTCAAGAATATGCCCCAAAAGTCAATTGAAAAGCAATCATTTGTTTAAAAAAGTATTTGAAAGTCTATTTACTATAGAAAAAGTGACATGTAATATATGGGTATATAATAATAGGGAGATCAAAATTGTGACCACATACTCAAAGTTTTGCTCTAATCCAGTATATGACTTGAGAAAGCAACACAGAATCTCTTTCATATCATTCTCCTGTGGAAAATATATTTGTCTGTTTGGGGCTGAGTGCGTCTGAACTAGGAGTCCTCTCTGACTTGTCTGGCAGAAAATGTAAAGAAAATGTTACAACATTTTAAGGAAAAAATTGAAGATAGCAACGAATATTCAAAATACAGGTGTTCTTTAATTCAGGGTTCCCCAAAGTTGGCTCAATTGACATTCTGGACCAGATCATTATTTGAGGTGAAGGTCTGTCCTGTGCTTGTGTGATGTTTACATCATCCCTGACATTTATCGAGCCCTCAATATGTCACAGTCATAAAAGACTCTGGACATTGTTAGATGTACCCTGGGGGACGAAGTCATCCACAGTTAGAGCCAGAATTTGAACTTCACTTTCTTATATTTTTGTACTATTGATATGCTAGAAATGCATAAAACATAATATGAATGATTGGTAGATTTGACCACACAAAATTTATATAGACTTGTAATTCCTCTCAAATACATCTGTACCTAATAAAATAACTAAATGGCAAACAACCAGTTGGTGAGAAAAAAAAAAATCCCACTGTGAAAGTCATAAAAGAATGTCTTTAATTCATTCTGCATCACTCCAAAGCTAATACCCGATATCTTTAGGACTTCCCATGTAGTAAATAACCTCCCTGCCAATGCAGGAAATGTGAGAGATGCAGATTCAATCCCTGGGTTGGGAAGATCCCTTGGAGGAGGAAATGGCAATCTACTCCAGTATTCTTGCCTGGAAAATCCCATGGACTCAGGAGCCTGGTGGTTTGCAATCCATAGGATTGTAAAAAGTTGGACAAAACTGAACCAACTTAGAAAACACACATACACAATATCTTCCACCCCAATTATTTAAAATATTGGGCTTAAGTTCTACTTTTACTGGAAACACTTTGTGCCTCTCATCCCTCTTATCTTTAGGCTTCTATTCCATTCCACTGAACATTGTTATTAAATTCAATGTCCACTTTTCTTTCTAACATCATAAAATATATTGATATTTTAATCAACCAAGCAAACAGCCATAGTGATCTCTGGACTCTGAGTTGTTTCTAATGTAAATTTTTTGGATTTCATTTTATCTGACCATTTTTAGCAGTATCTTTTGTGATCTCAGACTCACCTGCATGGAACTATGAACAGAGGGCTCCTTATGGAAATCTGAATCCCTTCTGGTTTGATGATGATGGAGACTGAAGCTCTGTCTTCAGATGAGAGAGCTGGAAGGAGGGGTCAAGCATTGGTTCTTTACTCAGACTTAGGACTCCAAATGCAACAGTTAGTCTACTCCACACCCAGGCTGTACAAGCTCAGGGATGCAGCAGAGGATGCATTTACAACTCTCTAAATGTGCTCATTAAGTACATTTCCCTCTTGATAAATGACCTACAGGCATATGAATTCTCTATTGGACTTGGTCTGGACAAAAGGTTTTGTTTTGTTTTCCAGTTCATTCTCTGTTCCCAGGAGACCAGGTTATAAGCCAGGAAAATTCAGTTTTTATTAATCCTTCTCCATGATCTCTACTCCTGCCAGAGTCTAAATTCCCAGCATCTTATCCCAACCTCAACTTTGAGATTTCTTCAGCGTCAGACTGAGGCAACTGTCTTGGATAGTTCTCTTTGCTTGTGAGTGCATTGACATTTTGTAAGCATACAGCCCATAATATTCTTATAAAATTTTTATTTCCCTCTTTATATGAGGGACTAGTTTGTTTCTTTAATGTAAAACATTGAGCAGTGAGCTCTTTCATTTCTCATGTGTGTGTGTGTGTGTATGCTCAGTGGTTCAGTGTGTCTCCTCTTTAAGAACCCACGAACTATAGCTCACCAGGCTTCTCTGACCATGGAATTTTCCAGGCAAGAATATTGGAATAGGTCGCCATTCCGTACTCTAGGTGATCTTCCCAACCAGGGATCAAATTCGTGTCTCTTGTGTCTGCTGCATCAGCAGGCAGATTCTTCACCATTGCACCACCTGGGTAGCTCAGTTAAAACCATTAAGAATTCCATACTTATATCTGAAGTAAATAGTTGTCATTTATCCTCTCATTATAAAATATTTTAACCCATCTTAGCACATTGTATGGATTATTTGTTTAGAGAAACTTATTCTGTGAAGTATCAATAATATAGCATATCATCCAGTCCCCATTTTAGAAATGAGACTCAGAGACATTTAATATTCTGCTTAAATTTTAAAATTTATAATAGGTTAACTTACATAAAGAAAAAGGTAAATGATAAAATAAATTAGCAAATTATTATCCTTATGATGAGAAGATTAACTTGAATTATGCTCATTGGTATGAGTAATGGCAATGGTTCTCTATATGTGGAAAAGAGAGTAAAAAGTGGTGTCAGAGATAGATTTGAAGATGCTATGATGTTGGCTTTGAAAATGTAAGGACTATAAGACAAGGCATGAAGGTGCCCCTAGATAGTGATCTAGGAAGGTAATGCCTTCTTCCCTGGAGAGTCCAAATGGGTCTCAGCTATCCCAGGTATCTTCTGTTCAATCCAATGCAAGGAATAGCCACATCTGATCTCCAGAGCTTTAATTTTTAAAGCCATTAGTGTAGTAATGTGTTACTGAGAGACAGCTCAATTCAGGTCTTTAGTTTCCCCTGGATAAAGGTATTTTGAAGTGGAACCCAACTTCAACCCCATTGAAGAAAAGAATTAGAAGCTATTTGAAATATCTGTCTTATTTACTTGTTCATTGATAGGCTCCCCAGGTGGCACAATGGTAAAGAATACACCTGCCAATGCAGAAGACACAGGAGACTCGGGTTCAATCTCTTGGTTGGAAAGATCCCCTAGAAGAGAAAATGGTAACCCATTCCAGTACTCTTGCTTAGAGAATTCCATGGACAGAGAAGCCTGGCAAGCTACAGTCCTTGGGGTCACAAAGAGCAGGACATGACTGAGCCTGTGTGCACACACTGGTTACATAAATGTAAATTCAGTTTTATTTTAAGGAGTTAAGATAGAAAACGGAGAAGGCAATTGCACCCCACTCCAGTACTCTTGCCTGGAAAATCCCATGGACAGAGGTGCCAGGTGGGCTGCAGTCCATGGGGTCGCTGAGGGTTGGACATGACTGAGTGACTTCACTTTCACTTTTCTCTTTCATGCACTGGAGAAGGAAATGGCAACCCACTCCAGTGCTCTTGCGTGGAGAATCCCAGGGACAGGGGAGCCTGGTGGACTGCCATCTATGGGGTCACACAGAGTCGGACATGACTGAAGTGACTTAGCAGCAATATATAAAAAGTAATTCATATCAAAGATAAGGTCTCATATTCTATTTCACATGTTATTATCTAGATTTCAACATTATTTAAATTCCATATTAATAAATACATTCATTATTTTCATTTTATTACTGTCCATTTACTGTAAAGGTTATTCTCAATATAATATATGGGAATATATATGGGTCTGTGTGTATGTACATGTTTGTGTGTGAGTGTGCTTTTTAAAATAAAATATATACAGATAATGCATACATATACATAACCCCTTACCATTCAATGTATTCTTTGGACTATACAAGTATATTTACAGTTTTCATTTCCTTTCTCATAGCATCCCTTTTTTTCATAGCCTTCAGAAGTAAAGAAACAGAATGTTTGGGCATTCCCTTTATAATAATTACATAACAAGGCAGAAAAAGTTATAGTATGCTTCATCAGGTTGGCTTTCTCTGGGGTAATAAATGTGTCTGACAATGCACGTTTGATCCCTGGGTCAGGAAGATCCCCTGGAGAAGAAAATAGCAACTGACCACAGGGTTCTTGCTGGGAGAATCCCATGGACAGAGGAGCATGGTGGCCTACAGTCCAGGGAGCCTCAGAGTCAGACACAACTGTGTGATTAACACACAAAGGAAAATTATAAAGGAAAAAAAAATTGGCACTCATAGATATAACAAAACTTAAGAGAATAAATTTAAATTTCTAAAAAAAGAGTGAGGGGAAGGAGCTAAAATGGCGGAGGAATACGATGGGGAGACCACTTTCTCCCCCACAAATTCATCAAAAGAACATTTAAACGCTGAGTAAATTCACAAAACAACTTTGAAATGCTGGCAGAGGACATCAGGACACCAGAAAAGCAGCCCATTGTCTTAGAAAGGAGGTAGGAAAAAATATAAAAGACAAAAAAAAAAAAAAAAAAACAGACAAAAGAGGGAGGGATGGAGCTCCCTCCCGGGAAGAGAGTCTTTAAAAGAGAGAAGTTTCCAAGCACCAGGAAACACTCTCACTGCCGAGTCTGTGCCGAGCCTTGGAAGCACAGAGGGTAACACAACAGGGAGGAAAAATAAATAAACAATTAAAACCCACAGATTACAAGCCCAGCAGTAACTCCCCCAGCGGAGAAGCAGCGCAGATGTCTGCACCCTCCATTAGCAAGCAGAGGCTGGGCAGTGAGGCATGGGCTGCATCGTTTAGAGTGAGGATCTGGCCTGAATGCCCCAAGCACTATCTGACCGAACTAATGGGCTAGCAAACCAAACTGTGGAATAATTACCAAGTGAAAAGCCAGCCCTAACCTAAGACACCACCAGGCCCGCACCCAGAACAAAGGACTGAACAGAGATAGCAGGCTTCAGACCATCCCCCTCCAGTGACAGGCAGCCAGAGCAGGAAGGGGGCAATTGCCGCCCCAGAGAGACATTATCTACAAAACTGTAAGCAGGCTTCCTTGCTAACCAAGACTTCTTGGGATTATGGATGGTCAACATCCACCTGAGAAGGTGCACCAGTTGTACACCCAGAAAACCGAGCAGTGGGGAGGTGATAAGTCAAAGTGACCGTGCTCCCCAAACACCTCACCACCTGAGCTACTCAGACCTGGGAAGGGCACAAAACGCAGACCCAACCGAGTCTGCGCCTCTGAGGACTACCCGAGTGCCTGAACCTGAGCAGCTTAGACCTGGGAGGAGCATGCAGCCCAGGGCCTGCCTCAAATGGTTCCCAGCAGAGCAAACTAGAGCATGAGCAGTGTGGACAGGGAGGGTATATGCGCCATGAGCAGGGGCAGGCCCAGTGTGGCTGAGGCATTGCGAGAACACTTCAGTGTTATTTGCTTGCAGCATCCTTCCCTCCCCACAGTGCGACTGAACAAGTGAGCCTAAAAAAATTTTTAAAAATGAAAAAAAAAGTGTCCACCACAGCCCTCTTCCTGTCAGGGCGGAAATCAGACACTGAAGAGAGCAGAAAACAGAAGAAGCTAAAACAGAGGGAACCGCCTTGGAAGCGACAGGTGCAATAGATTAAAACCCTGTCATTAGTACTGACTACATAAGAAGGGGCCTATACATCTTGAGAAATATAAGTCGGACCAAGGAACTAGCTGAAAATGAACTGACCCCCAAAAAACCACAACAACTCCAGAGAAAGTCCTAGATATATTTTTACCATTTTAATCATCATTCATTCTTTTTTTATTATTTTTTCAAAAAAATTTTAAGTCGTGTATTACTCCATTAATTTTCACTTTCATTACCTACTATTACTTTGCTAAAAAAGACCCTATTTTTTAAAAGCAAACTTCATATATATATATTTTATAATTTTTGTGACTTTGGTTTTTTTTTTTTTTTCTCTTTCTTTTCTTTTTCTTCTTTTCTTTAACATTGTATTTTTGAAATTCCAAACTCTACTCTAGATTTTTAATTTTTGCTTTTTGGTATATGTTATCAATTTTGTACTTATATTTTATAAATAATTTTTGTGACTTTTTTTTCTCTCTTTCTTTTTCTTCTTCTTTTCTTTAACATTGTATTTCTGAAATTCCAAACTCTACTCTAGATTTTTAATTTTTGATTTTTGGTATATGTTATCAATTTTGTACCTATATATATATATTTTTATTTTTGCGACTTTTTTTTTCTTTCTTTTTCTTCTTCTTATCTTTAACATTTTATTTTTGAAACTCCAAACTCTACTCTAGATTTTTAATTTTTGCTTTTTGGTATAGGTTATCAATTTTGTACTTATATTTTTAAAATAATTTTTGGGACTTTTTTTTCTCTTTTTCTTCTTCTTTTCTTTGACATTGTAATTTTGAAATTCCAAACTCTACTCTAGATTTTTAATTTTAGCTTTTTGGTATTTGTTATCAATTGTGTACCTTTAAGAACCCAATCTTCAGTATCCATTTTTACTTGGGAGCGAGATTACTGGCTTGACTGCTCTCTCCCCTTTGGACTCTCCTTTCTCTCCATCAGGTCGCCTGTGTCTCCTCCCTAACCGCTCTCTGCTCTACCCAATTCTGTGAAGTTCTGTGTGTTCCAGATGGTGGAGAACACTTAGGGAACTGATTACTGGCTAGATCTGTCTCTCTCCTTTTCATTCCCCCCTTTTATCCTCCTGGCCACCTCTGTCCCCTTCCTCCCTCTTCTCTTCTCTGTATAACTCTGTGAACATCTCTGAATGGTCCAGTTGTGGAGTGCACATAAGGAAGTGATTATTGGATAGCCTGCTCTCTCCTCTATTGATTCCACTTCATCTCATTCGGATCACCTCTAATTCCCTCCTCCCTCTTCTCTTCTCCATGTAACTCTGTGAACCTCTCTGGATGTCCCTCACTGTGGAGAAACTTTTCATCTTTAACCTAGATGTTTTATCAATGGTGCTGTATATAAGGAGAAGTTTTGAGACTACTGTAAAAATAAGACTGAAAACCGGAAGCAGGAGGCTTAAGTCCAAACCCTGACTCCAGGTAACTCCTGACTCCAGGGAACATTAATTGACAGGAGCTCATCAAACGCCTCCACACCTACACTGAAACAAAGCACCACACAAGGGCCAACAAGTTCCAGAGAAAGACATACCACACAAATTCAACAGCAACACAGGAACACAACCCTGAGCTCCAATATACAGGATGCCCAAAGTTACTACAAAACGATAGACATTTCATAACTCATTACTAGACACTTCATTGCACTCCAGATAGTTGAAATCCAGCTCGACCCACCAGACCACCGACACAAGCTTCCCTAACAAAGAAACCTTGACAAGCCACCTCTACAAACCCACACACAGCAAGGAAACTCCACAATAAAGAGAATTCCACAAACTGCCAGAATACAGAAGGACAGCCCAAACTCAGCAATATAAATAAGATGAAGAGACAGAAGAATACCCAGCAGCGAAAGGAAAAGGATAAATGCCCACCAAACCAAACAAAAGAGGAAGAGATAGGGAATCAACCTGATAAATAATTCCAAATAATGAGAGTGAAAATGATGCAAAATCTTGAAATCAAAATGGAATCACAGATAAATAGCCTGGAGACAAGGATTCAGAAGATGCAAGAAAGGTTTAACAAGGACCAAGAAGAAATAAAAAGGAGTCAATATATAATGAATAATGCAATAAAAGAGATCAAAAACAGTCTGGAGGCAACAAATAGTAGAATAACAGAGGCAGAAGATAGGATTAATGAATTATAAGATAGAATGGTAGAAATAAATGGATCAGAGAGAAAAAAAGAAAACAAATTAAAAGAAATGAGGACAATCTCAGAGACCTCCAGGACAATATTAAACGTTACAACATTCGAATCATAGGAGTCCCAGAAGAAGAAGACAAAAAGAAAGACCATGAGAAAATACTAGAGGAGATAATAGTTGAAAACTTCCCTAAAATGGGGAAGGAAATAATCACCCAAGTCAAAGAAACCCAGAGAGTCCCAAACAGGATAAACCCAAGGTGAAACACCACAATACATATATTAATCAAATTAACAAAGAACAAATATTAAAAGCAGCAAGGGAAAAGCAACAAATAACACACAAGGGAATTGCCATAAGGATAACAGCTGATCTTTCAATAGAAACTCTCCAAGCCAGGAGGGAATGACAAGACATACTTAAAGTGATGAAAGAAAATATCCTACAGCCCAGATTATGGTACCCAGCAAGGATCTCATTCAAATATGAAGGAGAAATCAAAAGCTTTACAGACAAGCAAAAGTGGAGATAATTCAGCACCATCAAACCAGCTCTTCAAAAAATACTAAAGGATATTCTCTAGACAGGAAACACAAAAAGGGTGTATAAATTCAAACCCAAAACAATAAAGTAAATGGCAACGGGATCATGCTGCTGCTGGTGCTAAGTCGCTTCAGTCATGTCTGACTCTGTGCGACCCCAGAGACAGCAGCGCACCAGGCTCTACCATCCCTGGGATTCTCCAAAAGAATACTGGAGTGGGTTTCCATTTCCTTCTCCAATGAATGAAAGTGAAAAATGAAAGTGAAGTTGCTCAGTCGTGTCCGACTCCTAGCAATCTCATGGACTGCAGCCCACCAGGCTCCTCTGTCCATAGGATTCTCCAGGGAAGAGTACTGGAGTGGGGAGCCATAATTACCTTAAATGTAAATGGGTTGAATGCCTCAACCTAAAGACAAAGACTGGCTGAATGGATACAAAAACAAGACCCCTATATATGTTGCCTACAAGAGACCCACCTTAAAATGGGGGACACATACGGACTGAAAGTAAAGGGCTGGAAAAAGTTTTCCCATGCATATAGAGACCAAAAGAAAGCAAGAGTAGCAATACTCATGTCAGATAAAATAGACTTTAAAACAAAGGCTGTGAAAAGAGACAAAGAAGGTCACTACATAATTATCAAAGGGTCAATCCAAAAAGAAGATATAACAATTATAAATATATATGCACCCAACATAGGAGCACCACAATATGTAAAACAAATGCTAACAAGTATGAAAGGGGAAATTAACAACACAATAATAGTGGGAGACTTTAATACCCCACTCACACCTATGGATAGATCAACTAAACAGAAAATGAAATAGGAAACACAATTTTTAAATGATACAATAGACCAGTTAGACTTAATTGAAATCTATAGGACATTTCACTCCAAAACAATAAATTTCACCTTTTTCTCAAGAGCACACGGAGCCTTCTCCAGGATAGATCACATCCTGGGCCATAAATCTAGCCTTGGTAGATTCAAAAAAATTGAAATCATTCCAAGCATCTTTTCTGGCCACAATGCAGTAAGAATAGATCTTAATTACAGGAGAAGAACTATTAAAAATTCCCACATATGGAGGCTGAACAACACGATGCTGATAACCAACAAATCACAGAAGAAATCAAAAAAGAAAACAAAATTTGCACAGAAATGAATGAAAATGAAAACACAACAACCCAAAACCTGTAGGGCACTGTAAAAGCAGTCCTAAGGGGAAAGTTCATAGCAATACAGGCATAACTCAAGAAACAAGAAAGAAGTCAAATAAATAACCTAACTCTACACTTAAAGCAACTAGAAAAGGAAGAAATGAAGGACCCCAGGGTAGTAGAAGGAAATAAATCTTAAAAATTAGGGTAGAAATAAATGCAAAAGAAACAAAAGAGACCATAGAAAAAATCAACAAAGCCAACAACTGGTTCTTTGAAAGGATAAATAAAATTGGCAAACCATTAGCCAGACTCATCAAGAAACAAAGGGAGAAAAATCAAATCATTACGATTAGAAATGAAAATGGAGAGATCAAACAGACAACACAGAAATACAAAGGATCATAAGAGATTCCTATCAGCAATTATATGGCAATAAAATGGACAACGTGGAAGAAATGGACAAATTCTTAGAAAAATACAACTTTCCAAACTGAACCAGGAAGCAATAGAAAATCTTAACAGACTCACCACAAGTGCGGAAATTGAAACTGTAATCAGAGAGCTTTCAGCAAACAAAAGCCCAGGACCCGACAGTTTCACAGCTGAATTCTACCAAAAATTTAGAGAAGAGCTAACACCTATCTTACTCAAACTCTTCCAGAAAATTGCAGAGGAAGGTAAACTTACAAACTCATTCTATGAGGCCACTATCACCCTAATACCAAACTCTGACAAAGATGCCAAAAAAGAAAAAGAAAACTACAAGCCAATATCACTGATGAACATAGATGCAAAGATCCTTAACAAGATTCTAGCAATCAAAATCCAACAACACATTAAAAATATACACCATGACCAAGTGGGCTTTATCCCAGGGATGCAAGGATTCTTCCATATCCACATATCAATCAATGTAATACACCACATTAACAAATTGAAAAATAAAAGCCATATGATTATCTCAATAGATGCAGAGAAAGCCTTTGACAAAATTCAACATCCATTTATGATAAAAAATCTCCAGAAAGCAGGAATAGAAGGAACATACCTCAACATAATAAAAGCTATATATGACAAACCCACAGCAAACATTATCCTCAAGAGTGAAAAATTGAAAACATTTCCCCTATAGTCAGAAACAAAACAAGGGTGCCCACTTTCACCATTACTATTCAACATAGTTTTTACAGTTTTGGCCCATAGCAAACAGAGAAGAAAAAGAAATAAAAGGAATCCAAATTGGAAAAGAAGAAGTAAAACTCTCACTGTTTGTGGATGACATGATCCTCTACAGAGAAAACCCTAACGACTCCACCAGAAAATTCCTAGAACTAATCAATGAATATAGTAAAGTTGCAGGATATAAAATCAACACACAGAAATCCCTTACATTCCTGTACACTAATAATGAGAAAATAGAAAGAGAAATTAAGGAAACAATTCCATTAACCATTGCAACAAAAAGAATAAAACACTTAGGGATATATCTACCTAAGGAAACTAAAGACCTATATATAGAAAACTATAAAATAATGGTGAAAGAAATCAAAGAGGACACTAATAGATGGAGAAATATTCCATCTTCAGGGATTGGAAGATTCAATATAGTGAAAATGAGTATACTACCCAAAGCAATCTATAGATTCAATGCAATCCCTATCAAGCTACCAGCAGTATTCTTCACAGAGCTAGAACAAATAATTTCACAATTTGTATGGAAATACAAAAAACCTTGAATAGGCAAAGCAATCTTGAGAAAGAAGAATGGAACTGGAGGAATCAGTCTGCTTGACTTCAGGCTCTACTACAAAGCCACAGTCATCAAGACAGTATGGTACTGGCACAAAGACAGAAATATAGATCAATGGAACAAAACAGAAAGCCCACAGATAAATCCACGCACCTATGGACACCTTATCTTTGACAAAGGAGGCAAGAATATACAGTGGATTAAAGACAATCTCTTTAACAAATGATGCTGGGAAAACTAGTCAACCACTTGTAAAAGAATGAAACTAGAACACTTTCTAACACCATACACAAAAATAAACTCAAAATGGATTAAGGATTTCAATGTAAGACCAGAAACTATAAAACTCTTAGAGGAGAACATAGGCAAAACTCTCTCTGACATACATCACAGCAGGATCCTCTATGACCCACCTCCAGGAATATTGGAAATAAAAGCAAAAATAAATAAATTGGACCTAATTAAACTTAATAACTTCTGCACAACAAAATAAACTCTAAGAAAAGTGAAAAGACAGCCTTAAGAATGGGAGACAATAATAGCAAAGAAGCAACTGACAAACAGCTAATCTCAAAAATATACAAGCAACTCCTACAGCTCAATTCCAGAAAAATAAATGACCCAATCAAAAATAGGCCAAAGAACTAAATAGACATTTCTCTAAAGAAGACATACAGATGGCTAACAGACACATGAAAAGATGCTCAACATCACTCATTATCAGAGAAATGCAAATCCAAACCACTATGAGGTACCATTTCACTCCAGTCAGAATGGCTATGATCCAAAAGTCTACAAGCAATAAATGCTGGAGAGGATGTGGAGAAAAGGGAAGCCTCTTACACTGTTCATGGGAATGCAAACTAGTACAGCCACTATGGAGAATACTGTGGATATTCCTTTAAAAATTGGGAATAGAACTGTCTTATGACCAAGCAATCCCACTGCTGGGCATACACACTGAGGAAACCAGAATTGAAAGAGACACGTATACCCCAATGTTCATTACAGCACTGTTTATAATAGCCAGGACATGGAAGCAACCTAGATGTCCATCAGCAGATGAATGGATAAAGAAAGCTATGGTACATATATACAATGGAGTTTTACTCAGCCATTAAAAAGAATACATTTGAATCAGTTCTAATGAGGTGGATGAAACTGGAGCCTATTATACAGACTGAAGTAAGCCAGAAAGAAAAACACAAATACAGTATACTATCACATATATATGGAATTTAGAATGATGGCAAAGATAACTTTGTATACAAGACAGCAAAAGAGACACTGATGTATAGAACAGTCTTTTGCACTCTGTGGGAGAGGGAGAGGATGGGATAATTTGTGAGAATGGCATTGAAACATGTATAATATCATATATGAAATGAGTCGCCAGCCCAGGTTCGATGCACAACACTGGATGCTTGGGACTGGTGCACTGGGATGACCCAGAGGGATGGTATGGGGAGGGATGAGGGAGGAGGGTTCAGGTTGGGGAACACGTGTATACCTGTGGTGGATTCATGTTGATATATGGCAAAACCAATATTGTAAAGCTAAAAAATTAAATTAAATAAAAAAGAATGGATCTATCTTAAAACAAATTTTGAAAGAAGCTCTTCTACCAGAAACAAAAGGGCAAAAACACCCAAAACCTATATATATATATATATATATATATATATATATATATATATATATATATATATATATAACAGAATATCTTTGTTATTGTCACTTAGTTGCTAAGTTAAGTCTGACTCTTTGTGATCCCATGGACTGCAGCCTGCCAGGCTCCTCTGTCCATGGGATTTTCCAAATAAGAACACTTGAGTGTGTTGCCATTTCATTCTGCATGGGATATTCCCAACCCAAGGATTAAACATGTGTCTCCTGCTTGGCATTCGGATTCTTTTTACCAGAGTTGCCTGGAAAGGTGAATATTATTCATCCATGTTGTTCATCTTTTAAGAATGAAATCCTGTCATTTGTAGCAATGTGGAACGACCTAAAGAATGTTATGCTAAGTCAGACAGAGAAAGACAAATACTGTATTATATCACTGATATGTGGAATCTAAAAGATAATGGTGTTGGGCAAGTTAGGGAATGGTATTAAGATATACAAACTACTGTAAAATAAGTGAGCAACAAGTATGCATTGTATAGCACAGGTAACTACAGCCATTTTCTTCTAACATCGTTTAATGAAATATAATCTGAGGACTTCCATGGTGGTCCAATGGTTAAGAATTCACCTTCCAATGCAGGGGACATGGTTTGGTCCCTGTTCAAGGAATTGATAGCCCACATGCTGTGGGACAACTAAGCCCTTGTGCCCCAACTATTGAGCCCATACCCCACAATGAAGATTCTACATGCCACAACTAGGATTTGACACAGCCAAATAAATAAATAAATAAATATTTTTAAAAGAAATATAATTATAAAAATATTGAATAACAGTGATGCACACTTGAAACTAATATAGTATTGGAAAGCAACTATATCTTAAAAATCAGAAAAAAAAAAAAGAATCAAAAAGTGTTACCTTGGAGACTCCACATGGAGACATGTATTTGATAATCTACTTTTGCCAGTGACAATGGTAGGAATCGTGGACCCAGACCTGAAAAAGATGATATATTCCTAATGAGAAAAATAAAATTTATTGAAATCCTGTGAAATACACTGAATGTAGAGTATAGGAATTAGGAAAAGCAGTTAATGTAGTGACCCACGAGGGGACGATACAAACAAAAGTGAAATTCTGTGGGCTGAGATTTTCCTTTCTATAAACATAAAAATAGCAACAGGTGCCTAGAGTGTATTTTTGCCACAGGAGTGGCAAAAAGCTTGACTATCCTTTTAGTACAACAAAGGAAGAAGACTTGTTACTATGTATTTTATTTCAAAATAAGTTGTTCTTAAGAAATCCGGCTAGGCATACCATAAAAAGTAATTTCCCAATTGTTCTGATTTTAGTTTGAGAATAAATTTGAGGGGGAAAACCAAAAAATGGAAAAGTTTATGAAAATGGGAGAGATTGCAAAGCCTAATCAAGTGAGTTTTGTAAAGGTCTATGCAAAGAGTTGAATCATTGGAAAAGACTCTGATGCTGGGAGGAATTGGGGGCAGGAGTAGAAGGGGACAACAGAGGATGAGATGGCTGGATGGCATCACCGACTTGATGGACATGAGTTTGGGTGAACTCTGGGAGTTGGTGATGCACAGGGAAGCCTGGCGTGCTGCAATTCATGGGGTCACAAAGAGTCGGACATGACTGAGCGACTGAACTGAACTGATATAGTCAAAGCTATGATCTTTCCAGTAGTCATGTAGGGAAGTGACAGCTGGACCAGAAAGAAGGCTGAGGGTTGAAGAATTGATGCTGTCTAATTGTGGTGCTGGAGAAGGCTCTTGAGAATCCTTTGGACTGCAAGGAGATCCAACCAGTCAATCCAAAGGAAATCAACTCAGAATAATCATTGGAAGGACTGATGCTTAAGCTAAAGCTCCAATACTTTGGCCACCTGAGGCAAAGAGATAACTCATTGTTAAAGTCCCTGATGCTGCAAAAGATGGAGGGCAGGAGGATAAGGGGGCAACAGAAGATGAAATGGTTGAGTGGAATCACTGACTCAATGGACATGAGTTTGAACAAACTCTGGGAGAGAGTGAAGGACAGAGAAGCCTGGAACGCTGCAGTCCATTGCGTCATAAAGAGTTGGACATGACCTAGCAACTGAATAGCAGCAAAGTGTATGGAGGACCTGAAGTCAAAGAAAGGTAAATTCCAAGAAGTAAATCGAAGGAGAAATTTTTGCTTTCTTAAACTGTCAAAGGTCTGTAATTTCTGCTCTGAGTCTTTGAACATTTCAAGCTTCAACTGTAAGCCCTTCTTCAGCCCAGGAAAATTTGCTTTTTATAACTGCTATTTTAATGAATGTTTTCAGAGTCCTCTTTATGTCTTTGTTCCTCAAACTGTAGATGAAAGGGTTCCGAATGGGTGTGACCACAGTGTACATCACAGAGGCTGTTTTACTTGAGTGTGAGCTGTGGGTAGCAGCAGAGCTAAGGTACACTCCTAAGCCTGTACAATAAAATAAGGAGACAATTGAGAGGTGAGACACACAGGTGGGGAATCCTTGATACTTCCCCTAAGCTGATGCAATTCTATGTATGGAGGAAACCAACTTAGAATAAGAGTAAAAGATACCAACAAGTGGAATACTACCCAACAGCCCAGCTACAAATTTCAACACCGTGTCACTAAGAAAGTTGTCAGAACAGGCAAGATAAACCAACTGTTTGAGTTCACAAAAATAGTGAGGGATTTTCACCTCACTACAGAAGGACAGCCTCAACACCATTAAGCTTTCTAACAAGGAATTCAAGATATTGATGACCCAGCTAAACAGAATCAGAATTCCACAGAGCTAGGAGTTCATGATGACCACCAAGTGCAGGGGGTGGCAGATGTCCAGAAAGCGGTCATAGGCCATTGCTGGCAGGAGGAAGTCATCCAAACCTGAAAACAGCATACCCCCCCCAAAAAAAAAAGAAAAAGAAAAAACACCTGGGTGATACAGGCTTCATAGGTTATGATTTTGCTCTGTGTCTGGATGCTCCATAGCATCTTTGGGATGGTGATGGAGGTAACACAAATGTCTACAAAGGACAGGTTAGAAAGGAAGAAGTACATGGGGGTATGGAGGTGGGAATCTGAGCTGATGGCCAGGATGATGAGCAGGTTTCCAAATACAGTGTTCAGGCACATCGAGAGGAAAAACCCAAATATGAGGGGCTGCAGTGTTGTTCCTCTGAAAAACTCAGAAGAAATTCTGAAACTCCTATTTGGTTCCTTAGTGCCACCTTAGTGGTGGAGGTAACTGAAAATAAAAAAAAAAAAAAAAGAGGGGGGAATAATATGACTAATTTTCACACAATCAGGCATGGCTCACTTTGTTGAAATGCTATCATTTACATCTTTCTGTCAAAACATTAATTTCAACATTTTATTAACAAATCAGATCCCCTTTATTGATTAATCTAATCATCTCTGGGCTTCCCCGATGGCTCAGCAATATAGAATCCATCTGCAATGCATAAGATGTTGGTTTGATCCTGGGGTCAGAAAGACCCCCTGGAGAAGGGAATGGCAGCCCAATCCCGTATTCTTGCCTGGGAAATCTCATGGACAGAGGAGCCTGGTGGGCTACAGTCCACGGGGTGGCAAAGAGTCTTATATGACTTAGTGAGTAAACAACAACAACTTCATCTCTAATTAGAAAACTTTTTCTGCTTTTAGCATTTTCCCCAACATATCATCTATTCACATTTAATGAAAAGCTATTTCCTTCATTTTGGGAATATAAATTCAGTATAATGTTCCAGGTTCTGCCTAGGCAAAGATTGGAGCATTCTGAAAAATAATAGCTCCTAAAAATCCAGCCATGGAGAAAAAAAAAACACATGACCAAATAAAAAAAATTATTTAGCATGCCAAAGGGTGACAGATGCTTTGAAGAAACTTGCATGCAGCTAAAAGGGAAAGAGTGAAGAAGAGTGCAATTTTGGGGAAATGTTCATGCGAGACATGGAAATATGATGACATTTGAACAGAGACTTTCAGGAAAAGGAAGCAGGAGCCACAAATATATCAGAAGAAATGTGTGTCAGGCCGGGAGCACAGTCTGTGCAAAGGCTTTAGGAAGCTGCTTATTTAAAGATGTTCAGTTTGTGGAGTGACATGAGCAGGAGGGAGGGTGAGGAGAGATGCGTCAGAGGATGCTGAAAAACAAGGTGGCCTCCCTGTTGCTGCCGAAACTTCAAGTCTCTCATCCACACAATGAAATTGTTGCAAAGATGTCCTGTATGTGTAAATGAATCTCTTCTGTTGGCTGAGCTCTGGCCTCTGTATATTGTTCACCTCAGAATACGTGAGCTCCCCCTGATCTCAGGACTTTGCACACTTCACAAGACATGGGCAGAAACACAAACACAGAGAAGACACTGTCTTCCTAGACTGTTGCTTTCATCTTTATTTCACCCCTAGAGACCCTGATTAACTGAGAGATGATAAAACTCAAATTGATCAGGTCAGATTATTTATAAAATTTTTTATTTATTTCCAGAATTTACAATTTTAAAATTTCCAGGTACCAAAAAACTTGGGGTTAAGTTGTGGCATTGCCACCTTATGCTTTGTATTAAAAATCCATATTTTTTTTTTTCAATAAAAAATATGTTTGTGTATGTGGGCTTTTCTGGTGGTTCAGACAGTACAGAACCTGCCCAGGGTTAGATCCCTGGGTTGGGAAGATTACCTGTAGAAGGGAACGGCAACCACTCCAGTATTCTTCCCTGAATAATTCCATGGACAGAGGAGCCTGGTGGGCTACAGTCCATGGGATTGATGCCTTGCATTAAAAATATATAACTTTTTCAGTAAAAAATATTTTTGTGTATTATCTGTATTATTTCTGTAAACCTGGGTTTTAAGATATAGGTATACATTCTGAGAGAAAGAGAGAGAGAGATGGACACAAGAGAAAATAAAAATCTAATAAGCTGAAGCATTCCCTGAGAAAATATGTGGAAAAAGACTCCTTTGATTCTGGAACATTTCATGTGTTCTATAATTCTTTGATGTCTAGGAAAAGTAATAAAAGAGAAAAAAATAAAGTAATCCAAGAGATAAAGTTGTGATGTAGTGAGATACAGACTGTACATCCCAAGAGAAAAATGAGCAAAGAGAATAAACCAATATTTCACAAAGAGATGTATATAATGTCCAGTGAATGTAAAATGAACTTGGTTAATTTTCATACAGGCAGCAAAACTTGCCTTTCCTGTGCCTATTTCCTATTCATTTGGCTAATTGGTTTACATGATCTAATAGCAGAGGAGGCCAGACTCTATCTCTCTTTTTATATGTAGCATCTTCTCTTTGTTATTCTTTGATTTTGTTCCTTTTCTATTTTTTTTTTACATTAATTTTATTTTTTTAATTTTATTTTATTTAACTTTACAATATTGTATTGGTTTTGTCATATATCAAAATGAATTTGCCACAGGTATACATGTGTTCCCCATCCTGAACCCTCCTCCCTCCTCCCTCCCCATACCATCCCACTGGGTCAACCCAGTGCACCAGCCCCAAGCATCAAGTATCATGCATCGAACCTGGACTGGTGACTCGTTTCATATATGATATTATACATATTTCAATGCCATTCTCCCAAATCACCCCACAGTCCCTCTCCCAGAGTCCAAAAGGCTGTTCTATACATCAGTGATGAGTCCTAAGGGCTCACTCCAGTTCTAGGTCTGATCTTTGCCCAAGCTTTAACAATGACCTCCCAAGACTAGCACATACCTTGATTATTCCAACATTTTTACAAAGTAACATTTTTTGTTACTATTAGTAACAAAATAGTATTATTAGTTTTTCCTATTTTTAATATTTTCCTATTATATTCTGGACATTGTATTATATACACATTTCTTTCATTGTACTCTATCTTCTCAACCAGGATGATAGATCTAAACAGGCAGGGGCTTCTACTTTGTTCACCTTTGTGTTTTAACCAAGTGTGTAAATGTAGATACACTTGTACAAAAATCAATTTATAAAAATGAAAAGTTAGGAAAAGCTGGAATATTGCTCAGTGTACTCTGGGTGACAAAATCATCCATGATTCCAACCACAGTTCAAACATCACTATCTCAACATTTATTAGTAACATTGATTAAAGAAGCAACACAACAATAAAGAATATGAGAGTAAAAGTGAGGGTAACACAGGCACACCACGAAATGTTGGAACAGCCATAAACAATGAATCATCATTAGACTAGTGATTGGAGGCAAGTCCACAAGGAAATATTAATATGGAGCAAGGGGTAGGAAAAATGACTGCATTCAAACGAAAGAGTACTTATGAAGTATATGGAGGATGTGTGGATAATATAAAAAGTGAAGTTTTTAAAAAATCTAAAAATTTATGGAAAATTGTCAGTGAGAATAAAATTAGGTTAAGTAGAGTGGTTTAAAAACAACTATAAGGCAAAAGCAATACAATATTGTAAAGTTAAGCAAAATAAAATTTAATTTAAAAAAAACAAAAAAATAAATAATAAAATATTAAAAAAAAACAACTATAAATAAATAAAAATTTTAAAAACCTATATATCGTATGTGGAATCTAGAAAATAGTACTGATGAACCTATTTGCAGGGAAGGAATGGAGATGCAGACATAGAGAATGGACTCGTGGATGCAGTGGGGGAAGCAGAGGGGGGATAAACTGAGCCAGTAGCATTTACATATATACACTACCATGTGTAAAATAGCTAGCTATTGGGAAGCTGCTATATAACGCAGGAAGCCCAGACCTAGAGGAGTGGGGTGGCAGGGGGAGGGAGGGAAGCTCAAGGGGACGGGATATATATTTATATTATACATTTATATATAATATAATTATTAAAATATATGTAATTCTGGCTTATTCATGTTGTTCTATGGCAGAAACCAGAACAACATTGTAAAGCAATTATCCTACAAATAAAAAATAACTGTATGAGACAAAATAAAATGAAATTATATAACTAAGTTATATAAAAATATGAACTAATAATAATTTAATGACATCAACATTGGTTACTAACATAAAATTAAACTAGCAAAGACCTGGAAATAAAAAATACAACATAAGAGCTTTTAGAATGTAGAGAGAAAACAGTATTTAGGTTAGAATTTAATCTTATAAGAAGATTCATGGATTTCAGTGTGGTAAAAGAGAATAGAGATTATCTTTGGTCAAATGGTAAAGAAGAGTACCTTATACATGACGGCCAAATGTGATGCAACGTTTAGACATGATCTAATAAAAACAGGCAAAAAACACAATAAGAAATAACAAAGATGAAAAAAAAAAAAGAAAGAAATAACAGAGATGTAAAAATGTTTTGGATGTCAAATGCAAATTGGCACTTGCCAATTGACAAGTGTGTTGTTGCAGCTGCTGACCTCCAACACCCCTGAAGGAGCTCAGGGTGGAGAGCAGAAATGAGGCATTCTGTGCTGGTGGCAGGAGCAGGGGATAGGAGGAACTGGCGAGACAGGTCTCCAGGTAGTTAGATACTCTCAGGAACTGATTCTATAAGCCCATGTCTTGTATCTCCTCATATCTGGAAAATCAGTAAAATCCTACATAGTGACAATTGTTTTTTGTGAATAGTGAAACTTCATGAGACCAGTAGAAGCTGTCTACAAAAAAATATGTACTCGACTGAATACCAAAATCACATATATGACATCATTTCCCCCCTACCTCTTCGGAGCTATCTGAGGTGCTGTTTTCTGGGCTGCAGACCTCCTATTGTTACAAATAAAACTTAACTTCCAACTCTCATGGTCTGTCCTTTTTTTTTTTTTTTTTTTTTTTTTTCTTGACATAGTAAAAGTGTAAAGGGCAAAGTATTAACATTGTGCTGTGCTGTGTTAAGTTGCTTCAGTCGTGTCTGATTCTTGCAACACCATTGACTGCAGCATGCCAGGCTCCTTTGTCCACAGGAATTCTGCAGGTGAGAATACTAGAATGGGTTCCCATGTCCTCCTCCAAGGAATCTTCCCAACCTAGTGGTCAAACCCATGTCTCTTATGTCTCCTGCATTGGCAGGGAGGTTCCTTACCACTAGGGCCACATGGGAAACCTGATATTAGCACTAATGAGTCACAACTTTTAGCATCATTTTGATTAAAACAATGATTTGCAAGTGGAAAATATTAAAGTGACAGCTCATGTCCTTCAGGGGAAAAAAAAAAAAAAAACTTTAAAAAACACGGAGAACACACAATGTGATTGATGGATAGGTATCTACTACTGCGGGCAGGAATCCCTCAGAAGAAATGGAGTGGCAATCATGGTCAACAAAAGAGTCCAAAATGCAGTACTTGTATGCAATCTCAAAAACGACAGAATTATTTCTGTTCCTTGCCAAGGCAAGCCATTCAATGTGACAGTAATCCAAGTCTATGCCCCAACAAGTAACGCTGAAGAAGCTGATCTTTAAAGAAATACATGAAAAAATAAAATCAACATGCAATAAAAATGACAAAAAAAAAATATGTGTTTTTATAGAAAAGGGAGGAAAAAAAAAAAAAGGAGGAAAAAAAGGAAAATGAGGACTAGGAATAATGTAGGAATGAAGAAAGAAAAAGAAAAAAGAAAAACAAAAAAACAGAATAAAAAAAAAAAAAAAAAACAAAAAAAAACACCACAAAACAAAAAAACAAAATTATTTTTTTTTTTTTTTTTATTTTTTTTGCAGGGGAAAATGGACAAAGGAAAGGAGCAATAAGGGTGGGAGGGAAATGGGAAGAAAGAAGGGGAGTGATGGTGGGGAGGAGTATATGTAATTTCTTAACCAATGGCTTTCTGTTTTTAATCACAAAGAACACTTAAAAAAATCATGGTGAGTTCATCTTATATTAGGAGGTTTGTTCTCGAAATGAAAAGTTCAGAAAACAAAAAGTCCAGTTTGGGTGTCCTCATCTTTAGGCACATCTTGGTATTTTGTATTGGTAAATCTATCTTTACCACAATATATTATTTAGGACAGGATCACATTTGTCACCTCTTCCTCCCTACTACCCAAAGTGGTACCAAACCCACAAAATAGTCAATAAACCTCTACAGAGTGAGCAAATAAGTCTTTTTTTTTTTTTTTTTAAACTCTCCTGAGTGAACTGAATTTTTTGAGGCTCATAAGTAAATATGTTTTCCTCTTTACTTTGTCTATTACAGCCAGATTATATGAGTGGGGTGTTAAAGTCTCCCACTATTATTGTATTGCTCTAGAGAATGTCCTTTAGTTTTTGTTGGAGAAATGGTTTAGTGATGCAAAATTCTCTCAACTTTTGCTTATCTGTGAAGCTTTTGATTTCTCCTTCATATTTGAATGAGATCCTTGCTGGATACAATAATCTAGGCTGTAAGTTATTTTCCTTCATCACTTTAATTACGTCTTGCCATTCCCTCCTGGCTTGGAGAGTTTCTATTGAAAGATCAGCTGTTATCCTTATGGGAATTCCCTTGTGAGTTATTTGATGTTTTTCCCTTGCTGCTTTTAATATTTGTTCTTTATATTTAATCTTTGTTAATTTGACTAATATGTGTCTTGGGGTGTTTCGCCTTGGGTTTATCCTGTTAGGGACTCTCTGGATTTCTTGAACTTGAGTGGTTATTTCCTTCTCCATTTTAGGGAAGTTTTCAACTATTATCTCCTCAAGTATTTCCTCATGATCTTTCTTTTTATCTTCTTCTTCTGGAACTCCTATGATTCGAATGTTGTAGCGTTTGATGTTATCCTGGAGGTTTCTGAAATTGTCCTCATTTCTTTTGATACGTTTTTCTTTTTTCTCGTCTGATTCATTTATTTCTAGGATTCTATCTTCTAGTTCACTAATCCTATCTTCTGCCTCTGTTATTCTACTATTTGTTGCCTCCAGGGTGTTTTGGATCTCATTTATTGCATTATTCATTATGTGTTGACTCTTTTTTATTTCTTCTAGGTCCTTGTTAAACCTTTCTTGCATCTTCTCAATCCTTGTCTCCAGACTCTTTAACTGTGATTCTATTTTGATTTCGAGATTTTGAATTAATTTCGCTATCATTATTCGGAATTCTTTATCAGGTAGATTCCCTATCTCTTCCTCTTTGGTTTGGTTTGGTGGAGATCTATCCTGTTCCTTTAGCTGCTGGGTATTCTTTTGTCTCTTCATTTTGTTAAAATTGCCAAATTTAGAGTGTCCTTACTATATTCTGGTAGTTTGTTGAATTCTCTTATTGAGGCGGTTTACAGGTCTTTTCAATATCTGATCTCTGCCTTGTTACAGAGAGGGCGGAGATGAACACCCAAATCTAAACCGGCCAGGTTCAGGCACTCAGATAATCCTCAGAAGCACAGACTTGGTTGAGTCTGCGTTTTATGCCCTTGCCAGATCCGAGTAGCGCAGGTGATGAAATGTTCAGCGAGCGCAGGTGCTGCGACTTATCGCCTCTCCGCCGCTCAGTTTTCTGGGTATACAAACAGCGCACTTTCTCAGGCAGATGTTGACCATCCAGAGCCCCAAGAAGCGTGAGTCAGCACAGAGACCTACTCACAGTTCCGTTAGACAGTGTCCCTCTAGGGCTATAATTGCCCGCCTCTGGCCCTGGCTGCCTGTCACGGGAGTGGGACGGCCTGCAGCCGGCCAACTCTGTGCAGCCCTTTGTTCCGTAGGTAGTCCTGGTGGTGTCTTAAGTTAGGGCTGGCTTTTGATGTAGTAGATAACCGACAGTCTAGTTATTTCGCTCAGATAGCGCCCGAGATAGCCAGGCCAAATCCTTTCTCAAAGCAAAGCAGGCCTCGACGCTCCTCCTAGCCCAGCCCCCACTTGCCAATAGCAAATGCTGGTGTCCGCGCCAGTTCTCCGCAAAAGGAGTTACCGCAGGGCTCGTTTTCTCGTTTTGAAGACAATGAGCTGTCTTTCTAAGTGCCTGATGTCCTCTGCCGGCATTCAGAAGTTGTTTTATCGAGTTTATTCAGCATTCAAATGTTCTTTTAATGGATTTGTGGAGGAGAAAGTATTCTCCCCATCTTATCCCCCCCCCCTCTTAGCTCCTCCCCCCCCACAAGAAAAGATTCTATACATGGACATCACCAGATGGTCAACACCAAAATCAGATTGATTATATTCTTTGCAGCCAAAGATGGAGAAGCTCTGTAGTCAGCAAAAACAAGACCAGGAGCTGACTGTGGCTCAGACCATGAAATCCTTATTGCCAAATTCAGACTGAAATTGAAGAAAGTAGGGAAAACCACTAGACCATTCAGGTATGACCTAAATCAAATCCCTTATGATTATACAGTGGAAGTGAGAAATAGATTTAAGGGCCTAGATCTGATAAATAGAGTGCCTGATGAACTATGGAATGAAGTTTGTGACATTGTACAGGAAAAAGGGATCAAGACCATCCCCATGGAAAAGAAATGCAAAAAAGCAAAATGGCTGTCTGGGAAGCCCTTACAAATAGCTGTGAAAAGAAGAGGAGCAAAAAGCAAAGGAGAAAAGGAAAGATATAAGCATCTGAATGCAGAGTTCCAAAGAATAGCAAGAAGAGATAAGAAAGCCTTCTTCAGTGATCAATGCAAAGAACTAGAGGAAAACAACACAATGGGAAAGACTCGGCATCTCTTGAAGAAAATCAGAGATACCAAAGGAGCATTTCATGCAAAGATGGGCTCGATAAAGGACAGAAATGGGATGGACTTAACAGAAGCAGAAGATATTAAGAAGAGGTGGCAAGAATACAGAGAAGAACTGTACAAAAAAATGCTACACGACCCAGATAATCATGATGGTGTGATCACTGACCTAGAGCCAGACATCCTGGAATGTGAAGTCAAGTGGGCCTTAGAAAGCATCACTACGAACAAAGCTAGTGGACGTGATGGAATTCCAGTGGAGCTATTCCAAATCCTGAAAGATGATGCTGTGAAAGTGCTGCACTCAATATGCCAGCAAATTTGGAAAACTCAGCAGTGGCCACAGGACTGGAAAAGATCAGTTTTCATTCCAATCCCAAAGAAAGGCAATGCCAAAGAATGCTCAAACTACTGCACAATTGCACTCATCTCACACGCTAGTAAAGTAATGCTCAAAATTCTCCAAGCCAGGCTTCAGGAATATGTGAACTGTGAACTTCCTGATGTTCAAGCTGGTTTTAGAAAAGGCAGAGGAACCAGAGATCAAATTGCCAACATCCGCTGAATCATGGAAAAAGGAAGAGAGTTCAAGAAATACATCTATTTCTGCTTTATTGACTATGCCAAAGCCTTTGACTGTGTGGATCACAATAAACTGTGGAAAATTCTGAAAGAGATGGGAATACCAGACCACCTGATCTGCCTCTTGAGAAATTTGTATGCAGGTCAGGAAGCAACAGTTAGAACTGGATATGGACCCACAGACTGGTTCCAAATAGCAAAAGAAGTACGTCAAGGCTGTATATTGTCACCCTGTTTATTTAACTTATATGCAGAATACATCATGAGAAATGTTGGACTGGAAGAAACACAAGTTGGAATCAAGATTGCTGGGAGAAATATCAATAACCTCAGATATGCAGATGACACCACCTTTATGGCAGAAAGTGAAGAGGAACTCAAAAGCCTCTTGATGAAAGTGAAAGTGGAGAGTGAAAAGGTTGGCTTAAAGCTCAACATTCAGAAAACGAAGATCATGGCATCTGGTCCCATCACTGCATGGGAAATGGATGGGGAAACAGTGGAAACAGTGTCAGACTTTACTTTTCTGGGCTCCAAAATCACTGCAGATGGTGACTGCAGCCATGAAATTAAAAGACGTTTACTCCTTGGAAGGAAAGTTATGGCCAACCTAGATCACATATTCAAAAGCAGAGACATTACTTTGCCAACAAAGGTTCGCCTAGTCAAGGCTATGATTTTTCCTGTGGTCATGTATGGATGTGAGAACTGAACTGTGAAGAAGGCTGAGCGCCGAAGAATTGATGCTTTTGAACTGTGGTGTTGGAGAAGACTCTTGAGAGTCCCTTGGACTGCAAAGAGATCTAACCAGTCCATTCTGAAGGAGATCAGCCCTGCTTTAGCAATGATGCTAAAGCTGAAACTCCAGTACTTTGGCCACCTCATGCAAAAAGTTGACTCATTGGAAAAGACTCTGATGCTGGGAGAGATTGAGGGCAAGAGGAGAAGGGGACGACAGAGGATGAGATGGCTGGATGGCATCATTGACTCGATGGATGCGAGTCTGAGTGACCTCCGGGAGCTGGTGATGGACAGGGAGGCCTGGCGTGCTGTGGTTCATGGGGTCGCAAAGAGTCGGACACGACTGAGCGACTGATCTGATCTGATCTGATCTGAGTGAGGCCTGGCATGCTGTGATTCATGAGGTTGCAAAGAGTTGGACACGACTGAGTGACTGATCTGATCTGATCTGACAGTTCCCCTCCAATACATTATACATAGATAAAAGTACTAAATGACAACCAGTTACAACCTTTTTTTGTGAAAAAATTTCAATTCTTTTTTTTTTTTTTAGCATTTTATTTATTTATTTTTAATTTATTTATTTTAATTAGAAGATAATTACTTTACAATATTGTATTGGTTTTGCCATACATCAACATGAATCCACCATGGTTGTATAGGTGTTCCCAATCCTGAATGCCCCTCGCACTTCCCTCCCTATACCATCCCTCTAGGTCATCCCAGTGCACCAGCCCCAAGCTGTATCCTGCATCAAACCTGGACTGGTGATTCATTTCTTATATGATATTATACATGTTTCAATGCCATTCTCCCAAATCATCTCTCCCCCACCCACAGAGTCCAAAAGACTGTTCTATACATCAATGTCTCTTTTGCTGTCTTGTATACAGGGTTATTGTTACCATCTTTCTAAATTCCATATATATATGCGTTAGTATACTGTATCGGTGTTTTTCTTTCTGGCTTACTTCACTCTGTATAATCAGCTCCAGTATCATCCACCTCATTAGAACTGATTCAAATGTATTCTTTTTAATGGCTGAGTAATACACCATTGTGTATATGTGCCACAGCTTTCTTATCCATTCATCTGCTGTTGGACATCTAGGTTGTTTCCATGTCCTGGCTATTATAAACAGTGCTGTGATGAACATTGGGGTACACGTGTCTCTTACAATCAAAAATAGGAATTAAGTTTCTCTGATTCTTCTCTCCAAAGCAAAGAGTCATACAGATAATTTGAGATAAAGAAATTAAATGGCTAATAAATCCACAAACATATCATCTACCCTCATAGGTAATGAAATGATTGCAAAGTAAAATAATTAGCATACCCCTTCTCACATCTAAATTTTTTTTCACAGAAGATACTGTGAAATATGTTTCTCACAACCACAAGGACTTTTGCAAAGATGCATTTGCAAGAATTCCTTGGTCTGGATCTTTCTTATCAATAAGTAAACATGGTCAAATATATCATCTAAAAATTAGAAAGAAAAGTTTTCATTTCATTTTATACCCTTCCACAGCTTATACACTATTTCTCCACTCCAGTTAATTAATACGGCATTTGGACATAAATCCTACTTTAACTAGAAGCACTCTTCTGCCTCTCATCCCTTTTCTGATGGAGCTTCCATTCCTATTTCATTCTTATCACTGAACATTACCTTACTGAGTTCAATGTTCATGTCTCTTTTTTAGCATCTAAAAATACTTTGAATTTTCACCGAGCAACCACATCCTGTCCATCCTGAGGGATGCAGTAGGGGACTATATACAACTCCCTGTCTGCTCATTAGCACATTTCTCTCTTGTTACAAATGCTTCTAAATAATTGATCTTCTTGCCAGATACTGGCCTGAACAGAAAGAATAATTTCCTTGTTGAATCTCTGTTCCTATGCAACTGGGCTATAAACTGGTGAATTCAGTTCTTATTATTCCTTATCTAATACTTCTCCTGACTTCCAGAGGTCTAACCTTAAGTTGTTTTTTCCAATGTATAATGTTGAGCAACTCATTTTGCTTATGTTTCTTGGACTTCCAAAGCCTTGACTTGTGATGGGGATAAAACTCCTGATATTTCTAGAAGGTTGATTATTCCCTCCTTAACAAAGGGAATAAGTTTTTTTTTTTTTCTCTATAACATAAAACTTTTATAATACAGTCCTTAGTGTTGTGACACTTTTGCCAAATAATGAGGGATTTCATATTTATATAGCAGTAGAAGTGTTACTTAAAATTCAGTATTAAATGTTTGTTAATTACAAGAGATATATTTAGGCCTTATCACTTTATATGTATTGTCTAATTTTGTTTTGAAAAGTCTTGTGTATGCATGCTTAGTCATTTAGTCGTGTCTGATTCTTTTGTAACACTATGGACTGTAGCCTGCCAGGCTCCTCTCCATGGGATTTTTCAGGCAAGAGTATTGGGAGTGGGTTGCCATTTTCCCCTCCAGAGGATCTTCCTGATCCAGGGATAGAAGAGGCATCTCCAGTGTCTCTTGAATTGCAAGCAGATTATTTACCCACTGAGCCACTGGGGAAGTTCTATTGTCTATGAACAGTTACTATTATAATCTCTGTTCTTCATGCAAGAGTGGGGTTTAGAGGGATTTAGAGATCTGCTCACATTATAGTCTGATTAACGAATAGAATCTTGATTAGAAATATGTCAGGATGCTTTCAGTTCTCAAACTCTGTAGCAGTGTTTATCAACCATGTATGATTTTCCTCCTGGGGATATTTAACATTGTCTGGAGGGACAGGCTGGTGACACTGACAATGCAGAGAATAGCACCAACAAATAATCATCAAACACAAATATCGATGGTAAGAATATCAATTCTGGACCAACACTTCAACTTTTTGATGTGCACAGAAGTAAACTAAGGAACTAGGGACACTAGTTCAAATACAAATTCTGATTCAGTCTGTCTCCTGTGATTCCAGAAACTCTGCATTTCTAACAAGCTCCTGGATGATATTGATGCTGGAGGTCCTAATTTATGCACCACTGTCTGAGTTGCAAGACTGTGGTCATGTGTTAAGAGTCAGGTGTGTTAAATTTTTATTCACCATATATTTTGCTAATATAAGACTTTAATGAAAAACATATTCAACCAATTCAGAGGCTACCATATATTCTGTGTATGATTTATATTACTAACCTCGAGGGACTTCATTTAGTATACTTCTGAAAAGACTGTGTAGTAAATAGAATGTGTTGTACTCAGTTGCATTAGACTCTTTGTACTGTAGCCCTCCAGGTTCCTATCTCCATGGGATTTTCCAGGCAAGAATACTGGAGTGGGTTTCTATTTCCTCCTTCAGGGGATCTTCCTGACTCAGGGATCAAACCTGCATCTCCTGCATCTCCTGCGTTGGCAGGTGAATTCTTTACCACTAAGCCACTTGGGAAACCAGTAAATAAAATAAGGACTTCCAAAAGATGTCTACTTACAAATTCCCAAAACCTTAGAATATATTAGTTTATATATCATATAAATATATAATATAAATTTAATTATATATTAAATAAAATTTTGTCTCAGACAACTAAGTTTAATCATCTCATTTCATTTGTTTAACTTACCTTGGTTGAGGCTATGTTACCTTTAAATTCCATCTTAATAGAAGACTAATAGAGTCTGGAGTACTCTGGAATACTTCTGGAGACAGGCTACTTGCTCCATCTGGCCCAGTAAATGGCCTTTTCATATATGTAAGTGTGAGTCTGATGGTCTGATTCTGAGCCCTTTGAGGAATAAATATAGGAAAATAATTTACTATGAAAATTAAGGTCACCCTATTTTAATTCTGTTTCTAAATTTCTACACTGTTGTTCATGTTAATTCAAACATTCATTCTTTGATTTCTATCATCTCCAACTTCCTCAAATTCTCTTTCACCACAAAAGAAGAGATCATAGTTCACTATGCATTTGTATGTAAATGTGTTTGTGCTTATTTGAAAGAAGAATGTGTACAAATGCACATACACAGACCACTCCCATGAATGTTTTCTTTGAATATAATGAAATATTTCCACACACTTTTTAAATTCAACATACATCTCTCTGATTTTTTTTTTTTAATCCCACAGTGCCTTCAGAAATATAGGCTTCCAAGACGGTTCAGTGGTAAAGAATCCACCTGCCAATGCAAGATACATGGGTCAGAAAGACTCCCTGGAGAAGGGAATGACAACCCACTCCAGTATTTTTGCCTGAGAAATCTCGCCAGAGGAACCTGGCAAGCTACAGCCCATGGGATGCAAAGAACCAGACACAACTGAAGCAATTTAGCATGCTTGCACCTTCATTAATAAGAAAATTGAAGTTTATGGAAACTAAATTTTCACTAATTATGTACAAAACCCTTAAAGCTTATTTTGTATTTTCTTGAATTATTAATATATACAAATGTAAAACTGCAGTATGCCCTCTTGATTCTGTAAATTTTCTTTAATTCATCAAAATTTACACTTAATGGGTGTAGTTTATTATGTTAATTATATACCAATGAATTCTTTATTTTTTGTAAATCTATTTATTTAATTGGAAATCTTTAAATGAAAAAAATCTCATGGTTGAAGTAAGATCTAGAAAGCACAAAGTTAGCTGATTCACCCTTAAAATGAGTGGAAGGTATGTTTTCTAACTATGACAAAAGGGAAATGTTACAAACATATAGGATCAGTGCATTGAAGTCAAAGTAATTTATATGCTAAATATTTTTTTCTGTAAATAGAACTTTAAAAATAGAAATGAAGTAAACTGACCATAAATTGGTTCAAGACCAAAAGGCACTATAGACACATGGGACATGGATGAGCCTTCAAACCCACTGCAGAGTCTGACAGCTGACTCCACATTCATAAGGAACTCAGGAGAGGTCAGAACAACTTCACATCATGTAGCCCCTTTTAACAATAAAAGCATTCAACTAAACCACTTGATTTTCTGAAGACCTATTATACAACAATAGTTAACTGACATAACAAAGCCATCTGAACTGAGGGCAGTTCTAAGAGTTCATTGCTTCTTAGGTCAGCGATCTCTGTTCCGATATTTGAGGACACTGTTCATAACTCTGATGTAGTTTATTTCAGACAACTCTACTAAAAAGTGAGGTTTTGTCCCAGGGAACTTGGACAGGTGGGAAGGAATTGCATTTTCATGCAGAAAATCTGCTGTCCCTGAATCACATGATTGGAAAGGAATTCAAACTGTCCTGTGAGTCGTAACTTCTCATGAAGATTAACATCTTGTTCATTCTACAAGTATACATGGAATGAATAATATGTTAGTCCACTACTCCTTTAGAGATGATGTTGCAATTTAGAAATGATTGGAAGATCTTTAGATCATCTAGAGAAATGGAAGGATTTATATATGTAGGCAGCATGACATTTTCAAACAGATTTAGGAAGATGACCAATCCCATGGAAACACATGAAACAATCCAAGTCCTTCAGTCCATTATATAAACCCTCGAAAAGATAAACACATATCTTCCATATGTCAATGAGTAGATTTACAACTTGAAAATCAAATATTTTGCATATAATATATAATTTTAAAAGTTGCTTTGTCATATTTAGGGTCACCTATGACTCAATATTGTGAAAAACTGAGATCATGGCCACTTGTCCCATTACTTCATGGTGAATAGAATGGGAAAAGGTAGAAGCAGTGACAGATTTCCTCTTCTTGGGCTCTAAAATCACTGTGGATGTTGATTTCAGCCATAAAATGAGAAGACAATTGTTTCCTGGCAGGAAAGCTATGATAAACCTAGACATGTGTGAAAAAGCAAAGACATCACTTTGCCAAAAAAGTTCCATATAGTTAAGGCTATGGTCTTACCAGTAGTCATGTATGGATGTGCAAGCTGGACCATAAAAAAGGTAGAGTGTCAAAGAACTGTGATGCTGGAGAAGACTCTTGAAAATCCCTTGGACAGCAAGGAGATCAAAACAGTCAATCCTAAAGGAAATCAATTCTGAATATTCATTGGAAGGACTGATGCTGAAGCTAAAGCTCCAATCATTTGGCCACCTGATGCAAGGGAGCTGACTCACTGGAAAAGACCCTGATTCTGGGAAGGGAGGAGAAGAGGGCAACAGAGGATGAGACGGTTGGATGGCATCATCCACTCAATAGACATGAACTTGGACAAACTCTGGTAGATGGTGAGGGACAGTGAAGCCTGGATTGCTGCAGTCCATGAGGTCACAAAGAGTCAGACACGACTTGGTGACTGAACAGCAACAATGACTCCAAGGACATATTAAGTGAATTTGTTTATTCTAAGTTGTGTTGAATAAATACTCCACATGGAGACATATACTTAATGACTTATTTTTTGCCAGTGGCCATGGCAGGCATTGTGGACATGGAATTGAATAAGAAAATAGGATCCTAGTGAGGAGAACCAAAGTCAGTGACTGGATATAAAATACTATATATATATAGTATAAATTAATATAGAGATATAGAAAAATCATGGCCCCAAAAGGAAAAAAAAAATCTCTGAGACCTTCCCTTTAAATCTTATATAAACATATAAATGTGATTGTTTCTGAGTGTATTTCTTTCCAAGGGAGTGTACAACTCATGACTAATCTTTTACTTAAAAAACAAAACAAAACATGGCTTCAGGCAGTTCAGTCCCTCAATTGTGTCTGACTCTTTGTGACCACATGGACTTCAGCATGCCTCTCCTTGTCCATCACCAACTCCCAGGGCCAACACAAACTCATGGCCATTGAGCCAGTGATGCCATCCAATCATCTCATCCTCTATCGTCCCCTTCTCCTCCTGCCTTCAATATTTCCCAGCATCAGGGTCTTTTCAAATCAGTCAGTTCTTCGCATCAGGTGGCCAAAGTATTGGAGTTTCAGCTTCAGCATTTGTCTTTCCAGTGAATATTCAGGACTGATCTTCTTTAGGATGAACTGGTTGGATATCGTTGCAGTCCAAGGGACTCTCAAGAGTCTTCTCCAACACCGCAGTTCAAAAGCATCAATTCTTTGGTGTTCAGCTTTCTTTATAGTCCAACTTTCACATCCATATATGACTACTGGAAAAACCACAGCTGTGACTAGATGGACCTTTTGAAAGGTTGTTGCTGAACCACGAAAGATGCAAGGATTCTTGGCCTCCAGAGAAGAAGAGTTCAATCTGGGGCCAGAGTCGAGGCTTTATTGCTCAGAGCTTTTGTGTAGTAACATTCTATTATAGTATAAAAGAGATAGAGAAAGCTTCTGACATAGACATCAGAAGGGGGCAGAAAGAATACCCACCTGCTAGTTTTTATATGCTTCATGTCATAAAATTACTAGCAGTCTGTTAATGAAAGAGGAATGCTTAAAAACTCAGAGAATGGCACCAGGCCGCTCACCCACAAGATGCATTTTGAGATAACCTTGGCATCAGGCTGGTTGTCCTGGACCATAAACTGATTGACTTGAATCTTGTAGAATGGCAGATTATCATACAAATAGTTCCATTTACATGGATAAGGAGAACAATATATGAGGATAACATACTGGTTTGTCAAGTCAGTTCTGAGCCTTTAGGGGGAACCTACTTGAAGTCAGAGTTTGGGGTAAATGCATAGTACATTAACATAGCTTAAGACAAACATTTCCAGAAGAAAAATGCATTGCTTAGCTCAAGACTTGAGAAAAGTTAAGTTCAGGTGGAACCAGGTGTCATTATGGCAACATATTATTTTAAGAGAAACCTCTTTTAAAATTTGTATACAGAAGGGGAAAAAGTATATCACTAGTTTGTTTTCTGACACTTAAGAGGGAGATTTTAAAAAAATGTCTGACACTTGCAACCTATTTCCTCCATTTGGAGACCGGTGGCCTTCTTGCCTGTTAACCTCTCACTTTGTTGGCAAAGTAATGTCTCTGCTTTCCAATATGCTGTCTAGGTCGGTCATAGCTATTCTTCCAAGGAGCAAGTGTCTTTTGATTTCATGGCTGCAATCACCATCTGCAGTGATTTTGGAGCCCAAGAAAGTAAAGTCTGTCACTGTTTCCACTGTCATGATGTGGTGGGACTGGATACCATGATCTTGGTTTTCGGAATGTTGAGTTTTAGGCCAACTTTTTCACTTTCTTCTTTCACTTTCATCAAGAGACTCTTTAGTTCTTCTTCACTTTCTGATATAAGGCTTGATATTATATATTTTTTTTTATTTGAGAAAAAGAATTTTAAATAAATTTGAAGTCATATGATTTGAAATAGAAAATAATTTGGGAGAGCAGGAAAATTATAAGAGGTAAAACTGCTGAAATCATACCTTCTGGCTCCAATATTATGAACCCTGTACTCATATGACCTTGTTCAACTCCAGGACAGTTGCACCCTATGTAGCTGTCATTCCCACATATCTTTTCATAGCCTTCTTTATGTCTTTATTTCTCAGACTGTATATAAAGGTGTTCAGCATGGGTGTGACCACTGTGTACATCAATGAGGCTGTTGCACTTGAGTGTGAGCTGTGGGTAACAGCAGAGCTTAGGTACACTCCTAAGCATGTACAATAGAATAAGGAGACAATTGAAAGGTGAGATGCACAAGTGGAAAATGCTTTATACTTTCCCTGAGATTATGATTTACTCATATCTTAGAGTAGGAGTAAATGATACCAACCAGGGGACGACCACAGAGAAGTGGGGCTGCAAAATACATCACTATGTCATTAAGAAAAGTATCAGTGCAGGCAAGTTGAGTCAACTGATTAAGTTCACAGAAATAATGAGGGATTTCTAAATGCGTATAGAAGCCAAGCTGCAAAACCATTAAGGTTTGTAAGAAGGAATGTAAGACACTGATGATCCAGGAGACCAGGAGCGTAATGCAACAAAGCCATTGATTCATAATGACTATGTAGTGCAGGGGGTGACAGATGGCCACAAAGCGGTCATAGGCCATCACTGTTAGGAGAAAGTCATCCAATTCTACGAAGAGTATGACAAAGTACATCTGAGTAATGCAGCTTTTATAGCTTATCAGCTTTCCCTGGTTCTGGATGTTCCACAGCATCTTTGGGATGGTGGTAGAAGTAACACAGATGTCTACAAAGGACAGGTTGGAGAGGAAGAGGTACATAGGTGTGTGGAGGTGGGAGTCAAAAATGGTGGCTAGGATGATAGCCAGATTTCCAAACACAGTGATCAGATACATGAAGAAAAAAATCATGAATGTGATGGGCTGCAATTCTTGTTCATTTGAAAATCCCAGAAGAAGAAATCCTGAAACTACTGTAAGATTTTCTTCTTCCATTTGTTGAAGTTGAGTATAAGAAAGGAGAAAAATATCATTAGTTATCTTTACACAAATGGCTTTCACCCACAAAATTGAAATGGTTAGTTTATATATTACAGTAACAAAATTAATATCAGCACTTTTGTGTATGGACCTAATCCTCTGTAGGATTCCCTATTGCTATCCCTGATTAGGAAATTTTCCCATTTTTAGTTTTTTTGTCACCATGTTATGTTCCACCCTTATTGAGAAATTCTATCATTTATTTCTGAAATTCATATTGTTTGTTGACAATTTTCCTATTACTGGCTGGTCTTTGAGTCTAAGAAGATGAATAGCAAAAACACCTAACATGCATAAAAACATCACCTATGATGTACCCACAGCTAACTACATCCTAAATGGTGAAAAAAATGAAAGTTTTACCTGTATGATCAGGAGCGAGACAAGAGTACCCTCTCTCACCACTTCTATTCCACATGGTACTAGAAGTCCCTAGGCAGAGCATTAAAGCACAAAAATGATATAAAACACATAAGATTTGGAAACTAAGTAAAATTGTCTTTGTTTGCAGATGACATACATATAATAAAATCCTTTTAAAAATCTGTAAAAAATGTTACAGCTAATTAAAAATTTCACTAAAATGCAGGATACAAAATTAACATAAAAATAAGTAGCAATTTTTAAATTTAAATTTATGTATTTTAATTGGATGCTAGTTACTCTACAATATCAAATTATCAAAAAGGAAATAAAGAAAGCAGTAGTATTTACAGTAGCATTAAAATCAACCAGATGCTTAGGAATAAGTTCAACCAATGAGGGAAAGTATCTCTATGCTGAAAATTACAAGACATTGTTGATAGGAATCAGAGAAGATACAAATAAATGGAAAGAATCCCATGTTTCTAGATTCGAAAAAATATTATTCTTATAATGTTTATATTAGTCAAAGCAAATCTACAGATTCAATGCAATCCCTGTCAATATTTCAATGGAATTTCTCACAGAAACAATCCTAAAATTCATAAGAAATCACAAAACCATAAATACCCAAAGTAATCTTGAGAAAGAAGGACAGAGCTAGAGTCGTCACATCTTCTGCTTTCAAAAATATACGACAAAGCTACAGTCATCAAAACAGCAGGGTATTAGCATAAAAACAGACATGTATAACTATGTAACAAAACTGCGATCCCATTAATAAAATGACACTTAGATGGTTAATTAATCTATGACAAAGAACACATTAATATAAAATAAGGAAAATATGGCCTCTTCTATAAGTAATACTGGAAAAATTGTCCAGCTACATAAAGCAGATTGATATTGGTCCACTACTTTATGGTAGTCAAAAAAATTCCTTCTAAATGAATTAAAGATATAAGTAGACCTAAAACCATTAAAATCCTAGAGGAAAAATATGGAAATGATTTATTAGCATAGTTCTTGGAAATATTTATTTTGGATTTGACATGTCAACAAAGTATCAAAATAAGAAATAAACAATTGGCACTACATCAAATTAGACAGCATCTACAGGAAAAAAAAAAAAAAAAAAGCAAAACTAACAGCATGACCAAAAAAACTAACAGCATGACCAAAAAAAAGATAAGGAAATGAAAAAAAATATTTTCAAACAAGATATCTGAAAGGGAGTTAATATTCAAACTATAATAGGAACTCATACAACCCAGCAGGGCTTTCCTGGTAGCTTGGTGATAAGGAATCTGTCTGCCAATGCAGGAGTCGAAGGAGACATAGCTTTGATCCCTGGGTCATAAATATCTCCTGCACAAGGAAATGACAACCCACTCAGTATTCTTGCCTGGAAAACCCCATGGACAGAAGAACCTCGAGAGTTACAGTTCATAGTGTTGCAAAGAGTCAGACACAACTCAGACTACTGAGCATACAACCCAGTAGCAAAAGAAATTTAAATAAAAAATAGGGAAAGGATATGAGTAGATGTTTTCCAAAGAGATATTCAAATGGTCAACAGGTGCGTGAAAAGGCACACAACAATGCTGTTCATTAGGGAACTTCAAGTCAAAACTGAATGAAATGTTAGCTATTCCTGTTATAATGGTGATTGTCAAAAACACTAGAGCTAAGAAGTGATTATAAGAATATGGAGAAAAGTGAACTTTGTGCACTACTGGTGTTAATATAATTTGCAAAATCCGTGTAATTTGTGAAATGGCCATTATATAAAACAGAATGGAGTTTCATCCAAAATAATTAGAAAGAGACTAAAATTCAATAACTTCAGCTCTGGAAAGTAAAAGTGTGAGTCACTCAGTCATGTCTGACTCTTTGCAACCCCATAAATTATAGCCCACCAGGCTCCTCTGTCCATGGAATTCTTGCCATTTTCTTCTCCAGGGGATCTTCTTGCCACATTGGAAATACATACACAAGTGATTTATTAGCACTAAGGAGATAGAGGAAATTTCACTAATATTTTTGTTTAAAGCAATGATTTAAGACTGAAGAATGTTAAAGTGACACCTCAAATATTTCAGCAATGAAAACAAAAAATTAAAATGTAGTGGAGGGAGCATTCTATGGCTGATGGATTGATTTGATCACGAAAAGTTGTAAACACTCACAGTGGCCCACAGACACATTTATAATAGACAAAAGAGCTAAGTGGAAAGTAGTCAGTTTGTGGAAAAACTTCAATTCTTGGAAAGAACTCAGTGCAAAGCAGGAATGAAAATATTCCAACCCAGTATATCGAATCAAATGCCACATACATATACTTTGCATCAAGAAAGTAAATGTCTAACATCCACATATATATTCAGCCTCACAAGGTAATAAATAGTTGCAGAATAAATCTGGTTGCATACCTCTTTGACATATAAAATAATTCTTTTTCACATGGACACCCTGAGTGACAGAAGATATTCTGAAATGTATATCTCATGAAATGCTATTTTAAAGATTCATTTGCAGTCATTCCTTGGTCTTGATCTTCTTATCATATGGGTATATAGTCAAATAGGCATTATCTTAAAAATGAAAGGAAACCGTACACTTCCCTGAACATATCTCCACAACTAATATCATATTTGTTTACCCCTATTAATTAATAGGTTCTTGGACATAAATTTCACTTTACTCAAAGTACATCACACCTCCCATTCCCCCTTCTAACTGGATTTCCATCACTAAGATTTAATTGGTATCATTGACCCTCAAATTGCTGAGTTCAATGTTCATGTCTCTTTACAGCATCATAAAAATACATTTATCCATTAATCAAACAGCTTTTCAGGTGACACAGTGGTAAAGAATCAGCCTGCCAATGAAGGAGCCACAGGAGACTCAGGTTTCATAGCTGGGTTGGGAAGATCCTCTGGAGTAGGAAATGGAAACCCACTCCAGTATTTTTGCCTGGAAAATCTCATGGACAGAGGAGCCTGGGTCACATAGTAGGACATGACTGAGTGACTGAGTGCATGCACAGCACACACACACACACACACACACATCAATCAAACAAGCAAACAACTACAATGATCTCTGGGCACTGGACTAGACTGGATTGACTTTCAGATGACCTCAGATAAGCAGTTAGTTTCCATATTATCTGATACCTTCTGTATCAGTTGGGTAGCAGAACTAACCTGGATGGAAACTCTGTGTGGAAGTCCTCCCTGGGTGGTGGATGATGGAGACTGAAACTCAGTCCCCACAAGTCAGCTGTTAAAAGTCAGGCATCCTTCCCTGATTCAGACTAAGGACAACAAAAGTGTTAGCTGTGCCCCACCCAATGCAAGTTTGTACTCATGGGAAACTGCAGTGAGAAGGTGTTTACAGCTCTCTCTCTGCTCATTAGGTGTATTTCCCTCCTTTACTACCAAATCCATGTAGGTGATTTCCCAGTGGGAAACTCATCTAGAGAGCTAGAAATTTTTTTTTGCTGATTCTCTGCTCCTAGGAGACCAGGTTATGAGCCAGGTGAATTCAGACTTTATCACTTCTCCATTAACTCTTCTTCCTTCCAGAAGTCTAAACCCTAATGTCCTCATCAAAACCTGGAGTTAAAATTTTCTCAAAGCCTAAGACTCAAGATTCTGTATCATTTAGGTTTCCTGAAACTTCACACATTGATTTTTGATTGGGATAATGTCCCTGAAACTCCACAAAAGTATTATTCCTCTTTTTTTTTTTTTTTTTTTAAAAAAGGGACAGATTGTAAAATTTAATATAAAACGTTGGGCAGTATACTCCTTGGCTTCCTGACACTTTGACCAAAGCAATTAGAAAACCCATAGTTATAGCACAAGATAAAAGCTGTGGCTTAGCCTCTTATTATAAAGTATGCATTAATTACAAGAGAAACATTAAAATAGACATTTCTCCAAAGAAAACATAAAGATATCCATGAGACGCATAAAAAGATGTTCAACATAGATAATTATTAGACAAATGCAAATCAAATGTACAATGAGGTATCACCTCACACCAGTCAGTATTCCCATCATTAAAAAATATCTACAAACTATAAATGCTGGAGAGGGTTTGAAGAAAATGGAACCCTCTTACACTGCTGGTGGAAATATAAATTGATACAGCCACCATGGAGAACAGGATGGAGGTGTCTTAAAAAAGTAAACATAAAACCATCATTTGATCCAGCAATCTCACTCCTAGGTATATATATATATAGAGAGAGAGAAAACCATACTTTGAAAAGAATAATGTGCTCCAGTGTTCACTGCAGCACTATTTACAATAGCCAGAACATGGAAGCAACCTAAATGTCCAACGACAGAGGAATGAATAAAGAAAATGTGCTACATAAACAGTAGAATATTACTGGGTCATGAAAAAGAATGACATAATGCCATTTGCAGCAACATGGATAGACTTAGAGATTATCATACTGAGTGAAGTAAATAAGTAGAGAAACATCATATGGTATCACTTACATGGTACAAATGAACTTATTTATAAAACAGACATAGAGTCACAAATGTAAAAAAGCAAACTTATGGCTTCCAGGGGGGAAAGGTAGGGGTAAATTGGGAGATTGAGATTAACACATGCACATTTTTAATGTAGTTTGGTCGATGAGTCATGTCTGACTTTTTGGGACCCCATAGACTGTAGCCTGCAAGACTCCTCTGTCAGGGAGACTTTTTCGAGGCAAGAATACTGGAGTGGGTTTCCATTTCCTCGTCCAGGGAATCTTTCCAACCCAGGGGTTAAAACCGTGTTTCTTTCATCTCCTGCATTGGCAGGCACATTCTTTACCACTGCACCACCTGGGAAGCCCCAATGCTGTTAATGGGAATGTAAATTGGTACAGAGATTTCTTAAAATATATATATATATATATATATATATATATACTAAAAATAGAGCTATCATATGATCTCACAATCCTACTCCTGTGGCATATATCTGGAGGAAACCATAATTTGAAAAGACGCATGTACTCTTACTCTGATGGTCACAAAGTAGTCAATGGTCACAAACCAGTCACAAACCAGAACATCAAACTCAGGAGAATATCACCCAACTCTGAAAAGACTGTGAAAAAAATACATCTGGATAATGCAGCCTGAATAGGTCATGACTTTCTTCCTTAATTACATACTGACTCTAAACATTGATTGAGGTGAAACAGATGTTGATAAAGGTCAGCAGGAAATAAAGTATATGGGGGTATGAAAATAAGAATCTGATTTGATGATTGCAGTGACAAGCAGTTTTATGCATACAGTTATCAGGTGCCTGGAGAAGAAAAGTCCCAATATGGGGGTTGCACTCCTGGTGCCTCTGAAAATTCCAGAAGTCATTCTGAAATTCAGGTAACTTCTTCTGGTTCCATGTGGTACAAGTGACTGCCAATAAAGTGTTTTAAAGATTAATATTCACACAAGCTCATGTTAGTAACCTCAAATAAGCAATGTGATATAATTTTAAAGCAGAGGTTTCTTTTTTAATATAAATTTATTTATTTTAATTGGAGGCTAATTACAATATTGTATTGGTTTTGCCATACATCAACATGAATCCGCCACGAGTGTACACGTGTTCCCCAACCTGAACCTCCCTCCCACTTCCCTTCCCGTACCATCCCTCTGGGTCATCCCAGTGCACCAGCCCTAAGCATCTTGTATCCTGCATTGAACCTGGACTGGCGATTCATTTCATATAATAATATACATGTTTCAATGCCATTCTCTCAAATCATCCCATCCTTGCCCTTTCCCACAGAGTCCAAAAACTGTTCAATACATCTGTGTCTCTTTTGCTGTCTCACATACAGGGTTACCATTACCATCTTTCTAAATTCCATATATATGCATTAGTATACTGTATTGGTGTTTTTCTTTCTGGCTTGCTTCATTCTGTATAATAGGCTCCAGTTTCATCCACCTCATTAGAACTGATTCAAAGGTATTCGTTTTAATGGCTGAGTAATACTCCATTGTGTACATGTACACATATCTTTCTTATCCATTCGTCTGCTGTTGGACATCTAGTTTGCTTCCATGTTCTGGCTATTATAAACAGTGAAAACAGAGAAGTTTCATTTTAATATTTTCTTTAAGGATCAGTGCCCCTTTAGGATATTCCATTTCCATATCTTGCTAGTAATTTCTTTACTAGTCTCAGGATATTTTTCAAGCATAATTTAGTCCTTTTTTATTAAAAATATCTTTAATTTAATTGAGGACTATATATTGAGTATCAGATATTTTTCAGGCACTGCGCAGGCAAGGAGTATTGGATACTGAGAAAAAAACATCTGTACAATCCAGTAACGGAGAAAGAATACAAACAAATAATATAATGATATAATAGGTCAGATGGTGACAAGTGTGACGAAGAAAACAGAAGCAGGTATAAAAGAAAGAGTGGAGAGCAGCCACTATTTTTTTATTGGGCGTTCTGGCAGGACTTCAGTCAAGATGATGTTTCAAAAAAGACCTCAAGGAAGAGACAGCAAGGGGAATGAACTCATCTGGGGAAGTGTATGCCTGGCAGAGGGCATGACCCCTGCAAAGGTCCTGAGGAAGGTGCCTGTTTCAATCCGTCAAGTATAGGAAAGGAAGGCAGTGTCTGGTAGGGGAATGAGAAAGATGGAGGGTGATGAGAGATGATGTCAGAGAGTGTTAAGCAACAAAGTGACCTTCCTGCTGAAGTAATTTCAAGTCGCAGGTGTTCCTCCTCCACAAAATGTACCTTTACACCTTATTCATCTGGTTTCAAAGACATCCCATGAATTGTTACCAACTGTTGGTTGAGTTCTGGCCTCTGTATTATTAAGGGTCATCTTGAAAATATAAGCCCAGTTACTTCTGCACAGAAAAGAAACAGTCATTGTTTTCCTTGTTTGATTTTTTTCTGTATTTTGTTTTCATACAGTTTACTAAATTTCTTTAAGAGGATTATTATATACATTTAGTTCGACAGTCTATAGATCTCTATTTCTTTAGGGGCATTCAGAGGAGCTGTATTAGTTTGTGTGTGTTCAGTTATGTCTGACTTTTTGCAGCCCCATAAACTGTTGCGTGCCAGGCTCCTCTGCCCATGAAATTTTCCAGGCAGGAATATTGGAGTGGTTTTCCATTTCCTACCCAGTGGTCTTTTGGATACAGGCATGAACCCATGTCTCCTGTGTTTTTTGCCTTGGCAGGTGGATTCTTTACCACAGCACCTCCTGGGAAGTCTTGCAAGTGGTTTCTTTTTTTCCTTGAGTACTTGTGATTCTCACAGCCTTGCATCAGTGTGCATTTAAAGAAGTTGGTATCTCTCCCTGTCTTAGCATAGAAAGTCCTTCACCAGACAGTCTGCCATGGGCCAGATGGTTATGTTTTTTGGTCAGCTTCCTTCTGGAGTCCTAAAATGGGCAGGTCTTATGTCTGGGCAGATGATTGATAAGGTCTGTTGCTTGGGGCCCTGGGGACAGACCTGGACTTTGGGTTTGTAGGGGTTGACGAGGCATCAGGGAACACTGGAATGGGCCTGGCAGTTGGGCTGCAAGAGCTGGCCTCATGCTGGGGTAGACTGAAAGCTCTGCTTAAACAGGAGTCATGCTGACTTGGTGCTTAGATGAGCTTGGAGCCTAAGGTCTCAGCAATCATATGGTATCCTATTCTCAGGACCAGCCTACAGCTTGGGTCAATGCAGGATGTCCTCATGCATGGGGGCATGGAACATTGTTCTACTAGAGCCTCAGGCTGGGGAGGTCTGCCTGGAGCCTGAGGCTGCAGGGGGTGGCCTGGTGTATGGGTTACAATGAGGTCAGACAAACACTTCAGCTTCTTTCTGTCATGGGGAGGGTGTCTGTCTAAAATGCTTTGTTGCCCACTTGTGGAAAAGTTGTAACGAGGATAACAGAAAAATATCTTTACTAATTTTTTCTCTTATTAATGTACTATAATCAACAGCCTAGAATCCTGACACTTACAAAGGTATTGTTGTATATAGACAGTTATTCAAATTAAAGTTTCTAGTGGTGGAAGAATGCTAGAAATCCTTATATACCTCGTATTATCGAGAAAGGCATGGCAACCCACTCCAGTATTCTTCCTGGAGAATCCCATGGACAGAAGAGATTAGTGGGCTACAGTCCATGGGGTCACAAAGAGTCAGACATGGCTGAATGACTAGCGCACACACACACACACACACACCATCATACACCATCTTACTGACATTCAGTTCAGTTCAGTTCAGTCGCTCAGTCATGTCCAACTCTTTGTGACCCCAAGAATCGCATCACGCCAGGCCTCCCTGCCCATCACCAACTCCAGGAGTTCACTCAGACTTACATCCATTGAGTCAGTGATGCCATCCAGCCATCTCATCCTCTGTTGTTCACTCCCCCTCCTCCCCCCAATCCCTCCCAGCATCAGTGTCTTTTCCAACGAGTCAACTCTTCTCATGAGGTGACTCAGAGAAAATATTTCTCCTCCATCTATAACCTGTACTTTTAAAATATGTGTTGCTTAATGTATATCATTATATTCTAATAGGGCTTCCCAGGTGGCACTAGTGGTAAACAGATCCAGTGCTAATTCAAAAGCTTCAGGAGATATGACTTCAATCCCTAGTTTGGGAAGATACCCTGGAGGAGGACATGGCCACCCACTCCAGTATTCTTGCCAGGATAATCCCATGGACAGAGGAGCCTGATGAGATCACAATGAGTTGGACACAACCGAGTGTACAGCACAATACTCTAATAAATTAGTTAACAGGAAAAATTAAATTTGAGGTATTATTTAAAAATTAATAAGTCAGATAATATTTAGAGTGAAGTATGGAATATAGGTCTTCTAACTGGGAATAAAGCAAAGTGCTATATATGGATATAGGATTTGTGACATTAGGTAATGGGATTCACATTTCAGAAACTCATTTTTTTTCTGTAAATGGATAAACTAGATATAGACAAGGAGTGAACTGACCATAAATATGTTCAAGACAAAAGAACATGAGTCACACAGTTTCAAGGATGAGCCTTAGAAACACAATGAAGAGATTTCTAGCTGAATAAAGACTCATCAAGTGGCAAACAGGGCTCAGGACCATCCCTATCATACTGTCTCATCCAATAATAAAGTCATTATGACAAGTTATTTTATTTTATGTTGGCTTGTTATGCTGCAATAACATATAATAATTGATACAATAACCCAAAGGCACAGAACTGAAGGCAATGAAAATAATCTACCTTATCTTACTTTTGACATTTATTCTAATATTTCAAGATAGCATCTCTGATTGTATAATTATTTATGATAGAAATCTCTGCCTGCAATTCCTGGGTCTAGAAGAGCCACTAGAGAAGGGATAGTCATCCCACTCCAGTATTCCTGACCTTCCCTTGTGGCTCAGCTGGTGAAGAATTTGCCTGTAATGCGGCAGACCTGGATCCAATCCCTGGGTCGGGAAGATCCCCTGGAGAAGGGAAAGGCTACCTAACCCAGTATTCTGGCCTAGAGAATTCCATGGACTGTATGGTCCATGACGTCGCAAAGGGTTGGACACGACTGAGAGACTTTCACTTTCACAAGTAACAGTAGTAAAAAATGACTACACTGATATCCTTTCCAGCTACCTAGGAGAACTTGGAAGAACATGCAGGTTGGTGCAGAAACTCGGCTGACCCTGAATCACATGACTAAGAAGATTCACATTGTCTTGGGAATCATTTATGATAATAAAGATTGAAGAAATACCCCTGTATAGGAGATATATAATAGATGATTTTGGTTATTCACTGTCCCCCTAGTGTTCATAATGAAATTTAGAAAAGGATGAGTTATTTTACTTAGAGCAATAGAAAGAATCATGTTTGTATGCATCACTGGAAGATTTCAAGAAAAAAAAAAAAAAAAAACAGCAATTCAATGAAAAACCTTAAAACATACCTTCCAAAACTTCACACCAAAGAATAAACCCTCCTTAAACAAGTGATATATATCTTACTTCAAAAAGTAAGTGTATATTTTGAAAAATAAATATTATGCAGAGAAATGCGAAGTATAAGTTAAAGCTTCCTTCATCATATTCAAGGTCATATGAATCCAATGGTTTATTCAAATATTCATTTTCATGGAGACATCACCAGGAGACATGTATTTGGTAGACAAAGTTAGGGGCTAGTGTTGGCACTGCACATACAGGGTTTATAAGAAAAAGAATATTCACTTCAGTATTCTTGCTGGGTATTAATCAATTGAAATTAATTAACGAAAACAAATGATTAGCTAAATACACTATATGTTGCTGCTGCTAAGTCACTGCAGTTTTGTCTGACTCCGTGCAACCCCATAGACGGCAGCCCACCAGGTTCCCACGTCCCTGGGATTCTCTAGGCAAGAACACTGAAGTGGGTTGCCATTTCTTTCTCCAATGCATGAAAGTGAAAATGAAAGTGAAGTTGCTCAGTCATGTCCGACTCTTAGCAACCCCATGGACTGCAGCCCACCAGGCTCCTCCATCCATCGGATTTTCCAGGCAAGAGTGCTGAAGTGGGGGGCCATTAAGGCCAGTCTATTTATTCACATTTGCATTTCAATATATATTTTACTGGGAGATACACATTTGATGATGATTTTTAATAGGTGACTATGGTAGATACTCAGAGAAGGCAATGGTACCCCATTCCAGTACTCTTGCCTGGGAAATCCCATGGACAGAGGAGCCTGGTAGACTGCAGTACATGGGGTCTCTAGGAGTTGGACATGACTGTGTAACTTTCAAGTAGACAATCTGAGCAACTTCACTTTCAATTTTCACTTTCATGCATTGGAGAAGGAAATGGCAAGCCACTCCAGTTTTCTTGCCTGGAGAATCCCAGGGATGGGGGAGCCTGGTGGGCTGCTGTCTATGGGGTCAAACGGAGTCGGACATGACTGAAGTGACTTAGCAGCAGCAGCATGGTAGATACTAGGGAAACAGGTTGAACAAGCAGCATATAACCCCAGAAGAGCAGTTATAATACTCAATAGTATGAATAAAGTTGATATTATCAAGATATCATGGAAATAAGGTTATGATATAGACAAAAAATGAGAGACTCAAAATAACAAACTGGTTTGGATTTCACTCTGCAATGGAATTATATAGGTTACTCTAGCTGCTAAGTGTGGTCTTTCTATGTGAGTGATACAACTCAAGACAATTCTTTACAGAAAATTAAAAAAAAAAAAATTACTTGGGAAGATAGCTCTCATTTAAAGGGAAAAAATGAAGAAGAAAAAATTTCCCATGAAATAAATGGAAATTTTCAAATATTCCTTATCCAATTTCAGAAAAAAGTAAGAAACTTAGAGAAGTAAGGAAAGATATCCATATACCAGACAGAATAGAAAGCTTAATCAAGTGACTTACTTAAATTATATGGAGAAGTTGAAATCAAAGAAATAGAAAGACCAGGAAATAAATGAAAGGAATAAGAGCTCTTTTGGGGAACACATGTATACCTGTGGTGGATTCATTTTGATGTATGGCAAATTCAATACGATATTGTAAAGTTAAGAAATTTAAAAATAAATAAATAAATAAAATTCTAAAAAAAAAAAAAAGAATCACAATTTCTGCCTCTAATGCTTTGAGTGCTGTTTTAACTGACACTTCTTCAGCCCCAGGACAGTTGGCCCTTTTACAGCTGCCATCCCAAAGAATCTTCTTAGAAATCTCTTTATGTCTTTATTTCTCAGACTGTAGATGAAGGGGTTCAGCATGGGTGTGACCAATGTGTACATCACAGAGGCTGTTGCACTTGAGTGTGCGCCATGGGTAGTAGCAGAGCCAAGGTACACTCCTAAGCCTGTACAATAAGAAAAGGAGACAACTTAGAGATGAGATGCACAGGTGGAAAATGCTTTGTACTTCCCCCGAGCTGATGAGATTCCACGTATGTAGAAAACTATCTTAGAGTAAGAGTAACATATCCCAGTGAATGGACCACCACCGAACAGCCCAATTGCAAAATACATCATCACATTATTGAGAAAGGTATTAGAACACGCAAGTTGGATCACCTCTTTGAATTCACAGAAAAAAGTGGGGGATTTCCAAGACGGTACAGAAAGACAGTCGTAATGCCAGTAAGCTTTGTAACAAGGAATTCAAGGCACGTATTAGCCACGATAGCAGCACCAGCAGTCCACAGAGAACACGGTTCATGATGACTATGTAGTGCAAGGGGTGGCAGATGGCTATGAAGCGGTCATAGGACATCACAGTCAGAAGAAAGTTGTCCAACTGTACAAACAGTAAGAAAAAATACATCTGGGTGAGGCAGCCTTCATAAGTAATGACTGGTTTCAGTTATTATATTTAGTAGTATCTTTGGAATAGTGGTGGAGACGAAACAGATGTCTACAAAGGACAGGTTGGAGAGGAAGAAGTACATGGGGGTGTGGAGGTGGGAGTCTGAGATGATGGCCAGGATGATGAGCAGGTTTCCAAACACAGTGATCAGGTACATGGATAGGAAAAGGCCAAATATGAGGAGCTGCAATTCTGTTTCCTTTGAAAATCTCAGAAAAACAAATTCAGAAATTTGTGTATTGTTGCCTGGTACCATGTGGTAGTGATCACTACTAGGACAGAAAGAAAAATCACTAATTTTTACACATATAGACCTTAGCATAGTGAAATGCTGTACATTATATTCAGTCATTTTAAATAGCCTTCTGTGACTTCATAAGTGTTATTAATTCATTTCAGTTCAGTTGCTCAGTCGTGTCTGACTCTTTGCGACCCCATGGACTGCAGCCCACCTCCGTCCATGGGATCCTTCAAGCAAGGATACTGGAGTGGGTTGCCAGTCCCTTCTCCAGGGGATCTTCCTGACTCAGGGATTGAACCCAGGTCTCCTGCATTGCAGGCAGACTCTTTATGGTCTGAGCCACCAGGGAAGCTGTGACAACAATGAATAGAAATCCCCATAGGCAGGTTTTCCACCAACAGGTAATCTTATTACACAGTTTAAATGCAAAATTCTTTCATACATTTAAGGAATTTATGTTGAATACTGTGTCTGGGCCTTCTCAGGTGGCTCAGTGCTAAAGAATCCAACTGCCAATGCAGTAAATGAGAGTTCAATACCTGGGTCAAGAAGATCCCCTGGAGAAGGAATGGCAACCTACTCCAGTATTCTTGTCTGGGAAATCCCATGGATAGAGAAGCCTGGCAGGCTATAGTCCATGAGATTGCAAAAGAGTCAGACATAAATTAACTATTAAACAACAATTGACTGTATGTTGGGCTAAAATTATAGGATGCTGACAATGAGACTCCCAATTACAAATAATAAAGAATATAAATTAGCAAACAAAAAGCATTTACCTGGTGATAGGTTTTAGGGGAAAAAATAAGTATAAATAGAGTGAATGGAGTGTTACATTTGAATGGGAGTGGAAGAAGATCTGCAAACTAGGAGAAATTTTAACAGAAGCTTGAAGAAAGACAAAGCAGAGACACAAAATTACCTGGTGAGAGTGTGCCCTGTTGGAGAAAGAGTCAGTGCAAAGATCCTAAATATGTCACTTTCTTCAAATTCTAAACTTAAAAGGAAGCCAAAGTGTCTAGGGGAATAAGCAAGAGGGAGAGTTATGAGAGATGGTGTCAGAGGCTGCTGAGGAACAAGGCGACCTCCCTGCTACAGGTGAGACCTTAATTCACATGTTGTTCCTCTGACATTTTTTTGTTTGTTTTGATTCTTTCCCCTGAGTAGAACTGGATCCACTCCTTATGTCCTTCTCTGTTAACATTGCAGGATTTGTCCATTTTGGAGTACATAAACTCAGGTATCACTGCCCAGAGAAATGCTCATTGCAAACACACACACACATAGAGACACACACACACACATACAGCACATTATGGTTTGCTGGGTTTGTTACTTCTTGGCTTTTCCTACTTCCAGTCACAATAATTAGGACATTGTGCCATCTATTAACAGCAAATTATCTTTACCATAAAGAATGTAGAAATAGTACCTAAATTAAAATTGGCAGGCCTCTTGAGGAAGTGGCATTCCATTTAATATGAGCTCTTTTTTTGCCTTCTCTGAAAAGAAAATTTATCCTGGGCTGCCCTGGTAGCTCAAATGGTAAAGAATCTGCCTGTAGTGCGGGAGACCCAGGTTTGATCCCTGGACAAGAAGTTAAAAAAAAAAAACAAAAAAACTGAGAGAGAAGAAAGAATAGAACATGTGGAGGAAAATAAACACTGCCTATAGATCCCAGGTCTTGGGGGCTCCCTTGCTCTAGGGCACTGTCCTTGGAGTATGTGTATCTCAGTTCTGCAGGTATTTCATCTTCTTGGATAAGTCTGACAGCCTCAGTGATCTACACTATGGTAATCCCCATGCTGAACCCCTTTATTTGCAAAACAAGATGTAATAAACTCAGGCAGTCTCTGAGAGACAGTGAAAAGAGAGACTTCTTGGTTTCAGCAGCATCCCAAACCCAGTTATACTCCCTTGATGCCCAGAATACTTAATAAGGTATCCTAAAGGAATTTATCAAAGGAAACATGCATCATTATCTTTGTAATGATAATGCATTTTACTAACTGAACTCTACTAGAAAAAGGAGAAAAGGGAATTAGCCCACGATTTACAACAGAAAATATACAATGTTCAACAATAGATGAGGATTTTAAGCGTAAGTGGTATAGAGGTTCTAAATGATTTTAAATGAAAAGTTTTTGAGTCAGAAAACCCCTGTTTGAATCTCAGAACTACCGTCTATCAGCTGTTTTTACTTAATGAGACTACAGACCCATTCTAACTGTTAATATCTTTACACAAAAAGTGAGGGAAGAGGTATCCATTCTTCTAAGTTGGTAGACAAATTTACTCAATGTGTACACAAAACTTAACATACTTGTTTCATGTCACTAAGTGAATGATTATAACTTGTGATGAGTTTGGCTGATTATTTTCTTCTACCTCACGAATGTCTCCATTGCCTTCCCACCACTTGGCAACGAAGAGTTGCAAACTAAAGCTCAGTAGTATACCATCTTGCATATCAAATACAGCTTTTTCATGTGAACACTCAATGTGAGAGAAGATACTGTGAAATGTATGTCTCAAGAACTCTGTTCCAAGGCAGTACCTAATTCAGTAGATGTGGGAAAAAAATGGAATATGCCAAATATATCCCATCTTAGAGTGCTGAAAAAAGGTGTATGTTTCACCGCTCATGCCTCCAAATCTAGGTTTATTTTTCCTTGTAACTGTCAACTTCTAACATGTTCTACTTTACAGGAACCAGTTTGAGCTCCCAATTCCGCCTTCATTCACATCTCTGAATCAAACTTCCATTCCCATCACTTAATTGTCAGCAAAGACTCTTGTGTTGCTGAGTCTATCAGATACTTCTCCTTGGAACATTAAATAAGCAAATTATAATTAGTCAACCTAGCAAAACAGCATGACTAATATCTCTGCTCTGTTATAAGATGATTAGGCACTTGGGTGACCTCAGGTAAAAGTTTTCTACTTCCATTCTCTCTGAATCTTTCTTGAAGTACCTATAGAACTCTCACACTCACCTAGATGGGGACTATGAGAAGAAATTTCTGTATGATATTCACATTCCTCCCTGGATGGTGAATGATGGATTGGAGCTCTGTTCCAGGCAGATCAAAAGGAAAGAGGGAAGCATTGGTCCTTATTCAGATGCAGGACTTCAAAACCAACAACCCATGTCCTGTGCAGCTCTAGGTTGTATAGACTGAGGGACTGCAGCAGAGGAGGTATTTACTGCTCCCCATGTCTGCTCATTAGATACTGTTTCCATTGTCACTCCCACCTCTGAGCACAACACTTCCCTGTGGGCACTGGTCTAGTTAGACAAGAAATTATTCTTATGATACTCTGTTCCCAGGAGACCAGGTTAGATGTCTGGAGAATCTAGTTCATATTGCTGCTGTTGTTCAGTTGCTAACTTATGTCCGACTCTTTGTGACCCCATGGACTGTAGCTCTCCAGGTTCCCTGCCCTTCACTATCTCCCAGAGTTTGCTCAAACTCATGCCCCTTTAGTCAGTAATGCCATCCAACCATATCATCCTCTGTCATCCCCTTCTCCTCCTGCATTCAGTCTTTCCCAGCATTAGAGTCTTTTCTAATGAGTTGGCTTTTCGCATAAGGTGGGAAAATGTTGGAGCTTCGGCATCAGTCCTTCCAATGAATATTCAGGGTTGATTTCCTTTAAGATTGACTGGTTTGATTGTGCAGGCCAAGGGACTCTCAGGAGTGTTCTCCAGCTCTACAGTTCTAAAGCATCAATTCTTGAGTGCTCAGCCTTCTTTCTGGTTCAATTCTCACATCTGTACATGACTGCTGGAAAACCATAGCTTGGAATATAGGAACCTTTGTCGGCAAAGTGATGTCTCTGCTGTTTAATACACTGTCTAGGTTTGTCATAGCTTTTTTTCCAAGGAAGTAGTATCTTTTAATTTCATGGTTGCAATCATCATCCACAGTGATTTTGGAGCTCAAGAAAATAAATTAAAATGTAGAATTCCTCTCCTGAAGGTGCAATTATTATACCACTGTCACTGTCAGATAACTATGCAAGTAGGCAGAGAGATTTTGCTGGTCAGGTAAAGCCCCCAGGTAAAGAGATTTAGAAGGTAACTTGACAGTTGTACTGAAAACCTCAGAAATGTAAAGGATCAAGTTGCTATGGGTGGGACTCACAGGGCCTCTGCTTTCTTTGTGGCTCAGTGGTAAAGAATCCATCTACAGTGCAGGAGATTTGGGTTTAATCCCTGGGTTGGGAGATCATCTGGAGAAGGAAATGACAACCCACTCCAGTATTCTTGCCTGGAAAATTCCATGGACATTGGAACCTGGTGACTGTAGTCCATGGGATTGCAAAGAGTCATAAACAACTGAGTGTGCACACACACACACCACACACAAACACACACACACAAATATAAACTATACTACATATTATAAATTATGATATATATTATATATATGTATATATACATTGTTTAGTATATATTGTATATGGTATATACTATATAATATGTATTTTACAGTATGTAGTGTATAGTATATATTATATACCTATTATATGTAATAATGAATGACATTTTTATTGTTAATCACTGAACATTTAATGATCATAAACATTTTAATTTTGTTTAGAGCAATGGAAAGAGTAGCATCTACAGGCATCATTGAAATATTTCAAGATGAAATCAGGAAGAAAATTCAATAAAAAACAAGTTAAGCATATCAAACCATCACCCCAGTGAAACACATCCTTTCACAGGGACATCGATGTTCCATACTTCAATGTGTGGATGTATAGCATGATAAATATTTCACTTAGTAATACAAAGCAAATTTAAAATTTTTCTTTGTATTCATGTTTTCCCTAACTCAAAAGCCATATTAAGTATAATAAGTAACATTAAATAAATAAATTTTATTTACTCAAATTTGTTTCAGTGTAGACTCTACCTGCTGACGTGTATTTGGTGACCATTTCAACAGTCACTCGAGCAGGCACTGTGGACATGGAGCTGAATAAGGGAATAGGATCCTTTTGAGGAGAATAAAATTCAATGCCCACATATACACACACTATTATTTAAGTCTACAAATGGCTGCCCACTCTAGTTCTCTTTCCTGGAAATTTCCATGGGCAGAGGAGCCTGGCAGGCTATAGTTCATGGGTCACAAAAGTTGAACACAACTGAGAGACTAACACTTTCACTTTATCAGAATAAACAGTTAAAATATGACATATAAAGGAATTATTTACACAAAGGTGAAAAAAATCATGGTCTCAGATTTTCCTCTAGTAAAAAATTCTACAAATTATTTTGTTTTTTAATTGTATTTCTTAAAATGAGTAATATAACAACAACTACTCTTTCGGGAAAACAAGAAAAAATTACATGGGATGCAAAATGCATCACCACGTTATTAAGAAAAATGTCAGAACAGAAATTATCATTAAGAAATTGATGTTTCACCCTATAAAGAACTGGAAATTTCCATATATTTCTATGCAAAGATAGGCAAAGTTTGTAAATTTAAAAATATACAAATTTTTTAAAAAATGACTATATATTAGACTTAGGAAAAAGCTTAATGAGTTACTGACACTGCATAAAGAATTTTAATTAAAAAAAAAATAAAAATCCCAGAAAGTAAATGGGCAAAGCAAAGCTAATTCTACAATTATCAAAGAATCACAATTTTTAGTTCCAAGGCTTTGAACTGAGCAGTCGAGAGTACTTCATCACACCCAGGATATCTGTCCGTTTTATTCTTGTCATCACACAGGGACTCTTCTGAACTTCATTTATGTTTTTATTCCTGAAACTCTAGAGAAATGGGCCCATCATAAGTGTGACACCTATGTACATCACTGAGGCTTTTGCACTTAAGTTTGAGCTGTGGGTAGCTGCAGAACTAAGATATATTCCTAAGCTCCTACAATAAAATAAAGAGACATCTGAGCTGAGATGCACACGTGGAAAATGCTTTATTCTTTCACTGAGGTGAAGAGATTGCATTATGGAGGATACTAACTTAACAAGGGGATCACCAGCCAGAAACAATGATGCAAAATACATCACTGAGTTATTAAGAAAGGTGTCAGAACAGAACATGAATAATTTTCACACCAATGAGCATTATCCATATTACTTAACCTGGACAATTTTTATTTTTCAGACAATATTGATTTTAATTCGTTATAGAAAAGTTCTTCTTGAGATTATGCCCCATTCATTTCATCTCTGCATAGGAAATTTTGCCCCATTCTCAGCATATCCTCAAAAATATCATATACGCTGCAACTGTAAAGAAATTCTTGCATGTATTTGAGGAACATATTTCAAGTGCCAACCACGGTCCAAGAACACATAGGCAATAAGCATAGGGTGCTTAAAAATAAATACCCCACCATCGAATGATGGTGAAAATGATATGCAAATAAGTATGTCAGATGGTGGCAAATGCTATGAAGGAAACAAATCCATGTATATATACATGGCTCAGCTGGTGAAGAATCTGCCTGGATTGAGTGAGCCTTGGGTTCAATTTCTGGGTTGAGAAGGTCCCCTGGAGAAGGGGAAACACTACCTACTCCAGTATTCTGGCATGGAGAATTCCATAGAGTAGGTCATGACTGAGTGACTTTCACTTTCACTTCTTGGTGGACTAACAGCTAAATTCAATACAAGGACAGGGAAATAAGATACCTGCTTCAAGACTACTGTCTCTCTGAGAACAGTCTGATAGGGAATGAAGCAAGCCCTGTCTCAGTTTTCTTATAGGGCACTGCTTTTTTTGTTTGTTTTTGTAAGCATGTTTTTAATTAACATTTTTAATAAATATTTTCCATATTAAATATTTCAAATATCATTGATCTAATACAGATAAACCTGAAACATGAATTAATATCTCATTCATTTATTTAATAAATATTTATTTAGCATGATGTTATAAAAGATATTAATGTCTAACATTTAGGTCTTCCCTGGAGGCTCAGTGGTAAAGAAGCTGCCTGCCAATGCAGGAGACTTGGGTTCAATATCTGGGTCATGAATATCTTCTGGAGGAAGAAATGACAACCTGCTCCAATATTCTTGCCTGGGAAATCCCCTGGACAGAAGGGCTTGGCAGGCTATAGTCCATGGGGTAAGAAAAGAGTTGGACACGACTTATGGCTAACAAAAACAAATGGCTAACGATTACCTGAATAGTTAACATGGATCAATGCATTAAATGGATTGTTTCACTTAATCTTCACAATAACTTTATGAAGCAGTTTCATTATTATCTGAGTTTTTCATGATACGAAACTGAAGCACAGAGCAGTGAAATGACTTTCCCAGGGTCTCAAAGCTAGACAGTTGGTATTTTAACCCAAAGAGTTTGAGTCCAGAGGCCAGGTTTTTAATCATTGTTATGAAACTTGATGTGATTTACAAAGAATAAAAAAGCCCCCTTTTTTTGTTGTTTTGCATTTAATGAATTTATAGACTATAGGCGATTGTTTGTTGGTTATTCTTGGGTTTAATATTTTGGGGTTAATATTTCCTTTTATAAATACATGGGTACACTTTAATCCGAGTTCCTGTCTTTGTCCAAAATGCAAAGACTTTTCCAGACCTGCTCTGTAAATCTTGAGCACATCCTGAATATCCATTCCCTTATGGTGGATAACTTTCTTCAAATGATTTAAGCCCAAGAACACTATGTCACACACATGCTTATTTCACTGTACTATGATGTTGCCATATGATGAAGAATGCCTTCTTCAGCAAACAATGCAAAGAAATAGAGGAAAATAACAGAATGGGAAAGACTAGGGATCTCTTCAAGAAAATCGGAGATACCAAAGGAACATTTCATGCAAAGATGGACTTGATAAAGGACAGAAATGGTATGGACCTAACAGAAGCAGGAGATATTAAGAAGAGGTGGCAAGAATACACAGAAGAACTGTACATAAAAGAGCTTCACGACCCAGATAATCACGATGGTGTGATCACTGACCTAGAGCCAGACATCCTGGAATGTGAAGTCAAGTGGGCCTTAGAAAGCATCACTATGAACAAAGCTAGTGGAGGTCATAGAATTCCAGTTGAGCTATTCCAAATCCTGAAAGATGATGCTGTGAAGGTGCTGCACTCACTATGCCAGCAATTTGGAAAACAGCAATGGCCACAGGACTGGAAAAGGTCAGTTTTCATTCCAATCCCAAAGAAAGGTAATGCCAAAGAATGCTAAAACTACCACACAATTGCACTCATCTCACACGCTAGTAAAGTAATGCTCAAAATTCTCCAAGCCAGGCTTCAGCAATATGTGAACCGTGAACTTGCTGATGTTCAAGCTGGTTTTCGAAAAGGCAGAGGAACCAGAGATCAAATTGCCAACATCCACTGAATCATGGAAAAAGCAAGAGAGTTCCAGAAAAACATCTATTTCTGCTTTATTGACTATGCCAAAGCTTTTGACTGTGTGGATCACAATAAACTGTGGAAAATTCTGGAAAAGATGGGAATACCAGACAACCTGATCTGCCTCTTGAGAAATCTGTATGCAGGTCAGGAAGCAACAGTTAGAACTGGACATGGAACAACAGACTGGTTCCAAATAGGAAAAGGAGTATGTCAAGGCTGTATATTGTCACTCTGTTTATTTAATTTCTATGCATAGTACATCATGAGAAACGCTGGACTGGAAGAAACAGAAGTTGGAATCAAGATTGCTGGGAGAAATATCAATAACCTCAGATATGCAGATGACACCACTCTTATGGCAGAAAGTGAAGAGGAACTCAAAAGCCTCTTGATGAATGTGAAAGTGGAGAGTGAAAAAGTTGGCTTAAAGCTAAACACTCAGAAAACGAAGATCATGGCATCTGGTCCCATCACTTCATGGGAAATAGATGGGGAAACAGTGAAAACAGTGTCAGACTTTGTTTTTCTGGGCTCCAAAATCACTGTAGATGGTGATTGCAGCCATGAAATTAAAAGACGCTTACTCCTTGGAAAAAAGTTATGACCAACTTAGATCACATATTCAAAAACAAAGACATTACTTTGCCAACAAAGGTTCGCCTAGTCAAGGCTATGGTCTTTCCTGTGGTCATGTATGGATGTGAGAGCTGGACTGTGAAGAAGGCTGAGCGCCGAAGAATTGATGCTTTTGAACTGTGGTGTTGGAGAAGACTCTTGAGAGTCCCTTGGACTGCAAGGAGATCCAACCAGTCCATTCTGAAGGAGATCAGCCCTGGGATTTCTTTGGAAGGAATGATGCTAAAGCTGAAACTCCAGTACTTTGGCCACCTCATGCGAAGAGTTGACTCATTTGAGAAGACTCTGATGCTGGGAGGGATTGAGGGCAAGAGCAGAAGGGGACGACAGAGGATGAGATGGCTGGATGGCATCACTGACTCGATAGATGTGAGTCTCAGTGAACTCCGGGAGTTGGTGATGGACAGGGAGGCCTGGCGTGCTGTGATTCATGGGGTCACAAAGAGTCCGACATGACTGAGCGGCTGATCTGATCTGATCTGATCTGTTGATGTTGCCGTCTAAAAATAAAGTGACGCTAGTGGTAAAGAACCTGCCTGCCAATGCAGGAGACATAAGAGATGCAGGTTCCATCCCTGGGTCAAGAAGATCCCCTGGAGGAGGAAATGACAATCAACTCCAGTATTCTTGCCTGGAGAATCCCATCGACAGAGGACCCTGGTGGGCTACCATCCACTGGATCACAGAGTCAGACATGACTAAAGCAATTTAGCACACCTAATGTTGTCACTATAATGTAAGATCTTAATCATTAGAGACTTCACCTACTTTTTCATTTCTTATTTTCAGAAAGATGTGTGACTATATCTTTACTTACACAGAAAACATTTAAGTAAATATGAAATTATGAAATAAAAAGAAGGGCAGATAGAATGAAGCCAGGTTAAATAGATTTTTTTTTTTTTTTAATTCTACATAAAAGCATTAACATTTGCTTTGTCTGTCACCATTGAGGAAAAGTAACAGGGAAGTGTCAAGACAGAAGCATGGAATTGAGAAGTACAAACTACTATGTATAAAATAGATAAGTTGCAAGGATACTTTGTACAGCATAGGGAATATAGCCAGCATTTTATAAAAACTTTATATGGTGTATAATCTATAATAATGCTGTCATCATGTCACACATCTAAAATGAATATAATTTTATAAATCAAATATACTTAAATAAAAAAAAAACTAAAAGTGGCAAAAATTTATAACAGAAAAGGTGGCAGAAATTGTAATGACTTAATGATGTCACATGAATTAGTAATTAAATTGGCAAAGCTATAGGCATAAGTGAATATAATAGACAATGTTCCTAGAAATAGTGGCATATTGTAGATGCTTAGTTATTATTTCTTGACTGAACCAGGAATTAGGTCTCAGTATAGATGTATACTGAATATATGCTAAGGTTATATTTCAGTTTATTTGGCAAGGCTAGATTATTGAATAAAAGCTGGTAAAAGTGGATATGTACCTAGAAGAAAATGAAGTTTTCCCCCTGCCTCAGTCATATTACCAAAAAATCACAGGGATTATCTATTCACTGTAAGGGATAAGAATTTTGGGTGAACATCTAGAAAACTACATAATACAATCTACAGGTGGAGCAAGGAATTTTAATTAAGGCAAGAAACTGACAAGTAAAACGATAACCATATTTAACTAAATAAAAGGTGAAGTATTTGTACAGCCAGAACATCCTCCACATGCCAACTGAAAAATACTAGCTTTGAAAAACTTAATTGAAAGGCTGATAATCATACAGTAATAAGCATATAATGTATATGTATACATAAACATAAATATTTGGCCATAAAAATATTTCACATCCTCTGGAGTAGGAAATGGCAATTAACTCCAGGATTTTTGCCTGGAGAATTCCATGGACAAAGGAGCCTTTTGGGCTACAGTTCAGGGGGTTTCAAGAGTCGGACACAACAGTGACTAAGCACATACAAAAGCAATATGCATATAATATATCGCTATATGATAATAACAGGCAAACTTGAATGGTGATCAATATGTGAATCTGATCAAACTCAGTACTAGTTTAGAAAACAACAGTCTTTTCCACACCCCACAGCCTTGGAAAACACTTAAAGAGCCATCACGCTGTTTGCAGTGGTACCTTGAAACAAGGAGCAAACAGGTACTATCTATTCCTGCTGACAGAAATTTATAGTGTTACAATGTTGGGAGAACATTCTGAAGAATGGTATAGATATTACAAGTATAGAAGTTCTTTAACTCAAAGTTTCTCAGTCTCAGCATTATTGACATTCTCAATCAGGTGTTCTCTGTGGTGGGGTCTGTCATGTGACTTATAGGATGTTTAGAACATCCCTGGCCTCCAGACATCCCTCCTCAGTGTGACAGACAGACATTTGCATGAGCATTCCTCAGTGTTCTCTGGAAACATAGCTGCTCCCAGGCAGAACAACAGTTAGAACTTAATAATCTCAAATATTTTTGTAGCGATGATACAACAGCACTTTAAAGGGAAAAATTGTGGAAGATAATTCATAGTATAAATAGCACATCCCCTACCATGAATTATTAAATAGCTATTGAAAATAATAAACTAGTACTATACAGGAAGAAAGTTCCTGGTGCATATTGATAAATAAGGAAAATGGGAAACAGGTAGAAACAAGACTGTACTGAAATATAAAGAGCATTTATGTATTTGTAGAAAAGTATATGAATAGATATGCAAACATAACCCAGAAAGAGAAATTTTAAAAGAAACCAAAAACCTATGGGAAAATGTCAATGAGAATGAAATTAAGTATGAAGATTTCAAAATAATTGGATATAACAAAACTGAATGAAAGTCTACAGTTCATTTATATAAAGATATAAAATGGGAATAATTTAATGACATTAACATGGGCCACGGTTCAATATTGAATTGTCAAAGATTTGGAAATAAAAGATTATAGCAGAACAGACTTTAAAATGTGAGGAGAGAGGAATAGTCCAGTTACAATTTATTCTCATATAAAGATATATGGATTCAAATACATTTACAGAAGATTGAAGTGAAATGTTAGTTGTTCAGTCTTGTCTGACTCTGTGCAACCCCATGGACTGTAGCCTGCCAGGCTCCTCTGTCCATGGGATTTCCCAGGCAAGAATACTGGAGTGGGTTGCCATTTCCTCCTCCAGGGGATCTTCCCAACTCAGGGACTGAGCTCGGATCTCCTGCATTGTGAGCAGATTCTTTACCTCCTGAGCCACCAGGAAATCCCTATGGACGATTAAGGTGACCTTTTTTATTCCAAAGATAAAGAAGAATGCTCTCTACATGATGACCAAAGGTAATATAACTTTTAGAAATACATTTAATCACAAAGGCTAAATGGAACAATACAGAAAAATAGATAAAGGTAGATAAGACAAGAGCAACTCACTTCAGTACTCTTGCCTGGAAAATCCCATGGACAGAGGAGCCTCGTGGACTACAGTCCATGGGGTTGCTAGAAATCGGACACGACTGAATGACTTCACTTTCACTTTTCATTTTTATGCATTGGAGAATGAAATGGCAACCCACTCCAGTATTCTTGCCTGGAGAATCCCAGGGACAGAGGAGCCTGGTAGGCTGCTGTCTATGGGGCTGCACAGAGTTGGACACGACTGAAGCGACTTAGCAGCAGAGATATGTGTACAAATGTATTTATTCACAGTAAGTATGCATGAGAACATTTATTGTTATTCTTGTTTAAAACAAGGTTTTCCACATGAAAACTATAAAGTGATAGGTCAGTTATTTCAGTCAGAAAAAAAAAATTAATTAAAAGCAATGGGAAGAACACCACATGATTGATAATTTAACCACACATAGTTTAGAATCTCAAATATCCCCATACATACATCTATAGATACGTAAAATAACTAAACTGCAGACAATATTTTTTGAAAAAATAAAACCTCAAATTATTGTTTATGCTTATAATCCAGCCATACTATAAAAAAGCTAAGGGCTTTCACAGACAACTTTTTATGGATAAAGTAAATGATTAACAAATGGAAATATATATACAACCTCACAGATAACAATATAATTGCACAGTAAATCTCTTTAGTGTGCCCATCTTCACATGTTTTTTATGTGAGTATCCAGAAAGAGAGAGAAGAGATACTAGGATACATAAGTTACAAAAAATGCTGTTGTAGGGATATATTTGCATAAATGCCTTGGTTCAGATCAGATCAGATCAGTCTCTCAGTCGTGTCCGACTCTTTGCGACCCCATGAACTGCAGCACGCCAGGCCTCCCTGTCCATCACCAGCTCCCGGAGGTCACTCAGACTCACATCCATCGAGTCAGTGATGCCATCCAGCCATCTCATCCTCTGTCGTCCCCTTCTCCTCCTTCCCCCAATCCCTCCCAGCATCAGAGTCTTCTCCAATGAGTCAACTCTTCGCATGAGGTGGCCAAAATACTGGAGTTTCAGCTTTAGCATCATTCCTTCCAAAGAAATCCCAGGGCTGCTTTCCTTCAGAATGGACTGGTTGGATATCCTTGCAATCCAAGGGACTCTCAAGAGTCTTCTCCAACACCACAGGTCAAAAGCATCAATTTTTCGGTGCTCAGCCTTCTTCACAGTCCAGCTCTCACATCCATACATGACCACAGGAAAGACCATAGCCTTGACTAGGAGAACCTTTGTTGGCAAAGTGATGTCTCTGCTTTTGAATATGCTATCTAGGTTGGTCAAAACTTTCCTTCCAAGGAGTAAGCGTCTTTTAATTTCATGGCTGCAGTCATCATCTGCAGTGATTTTGGAGCCCAGAAAAAAAATGGCATAAATGTGGATTACAACAGAAAAGATATCTAATGAGAATACAAAGTGAGCTATAAAACTCCTCTGCTGCAATTCCCTCAGCCTGAGAAATATTAGACTTCATAGGATGTGTTTCCTTTGGAGACCTAAGTCTAGCTGGTCTTCAAGTCCTTCCTGCTGTTTTGTGAGACAGAGCTTCAGTCTCCAATATCAACCCTCCTGGAGGCATTTGAACTTCCACACAGAGACGTTTCTCTCAGTTCCCATCCAGGTGAGTCTGAGAGCCCAGTAGCTATTGCAGGAAGGATTGGTGCTGGTGCTAAGTCACTGCAGTCATGTCTGACTCTTTGTGACCCCATGGACTGTAGCCCACCAGGCTTTTCTACCCATGGGATTCTCCAGGCAAGAATACTGGAGTGGGTTGCCATCTCCTACTCCAGGTGACTTTCTCAATCCAGGTATCATACCCATGTTTTTTGTGTCTCCTGAGATGTTTTAGCACTGCACCAACAGGGAAGCCCATGTTGATGTGGAACACAGGTCTGGACAGAAGGAAATATTTCCAGCTGACTCTCTGCCCCTAGGAGACCAGGTTACAAGGAAGATGAATTTAGATTTTATTCCTCCTTCTTCATGAACTCTCCTGCATCTGGAGGTCTAAACTTCACAGCACATTTTCCCAGCCTGAGTTAAAGTTTCCTCAAAGTTTAAGACTGTGAATTCTTTCTTGGTTAAGTCCCTCAAATCTACCAATCATTGACTAGACAGCTCTTGATAAGACTAGAAAATTGTTATTCCCCTTTTTTTACAAGTGGAATAACATTGTCCTCTCATACAAACCTTTGGGCACTACACTGCATGCCTTCCTGAATCTTTTCCCCAGATCAGATCAGATCAGTCGCTCAGTCGTGTCCGACTCTTTGCGACCCCATGAACCGCAGCACGCCAGGCCTCCCTGTCAATCACCAACTCCCGGAGGTCACTCAGACTCGCATCCATCGAGTCAGTGATACAATCCAGCCATCTCATCCTCTGTCGTTCCCTTCTCCTCCTGCCCTCAATCCCTCCCAGCATCAGAGTCTTCTCCAATGAGTCAACTCTTCGCATGAGGTGGCCAAAATACTGGAGTTTCAGCTTTAGCATCATTCTTTCCAAAGAAATTCCAGGATTGATCTCCTTCAGAATGGACTGGTTGGATCTTCTTGCAGTCCAAGGGACTCTCAAGAGTCTTCTCCAACACCACAGGTCAAAAGCATCAATTCTTCGGTGCTCAGCCTTCTTCACAGTCCAGCTCTCACATCCATACATGACCACAGGAAAGACCATAGCCTTGACTAGGCGAAAATTTGTTGGTAAAGTAATGTCTCTGCTTTTGAATATGCTATCTAGGTTGGTCATAACTTTCCTTCCAAAGAGTAAGCGTCTTTTAATTTCATGGCTACAGTCACCATCTGCAGTGATTTTGGAGCCCAGAAAAACAAAGTCTGACACTGTTTCCACTGTTTCCCCATCTATTTCCCATGCAGTGATGGGACCAGATGCCATGATCTTCGTTTTCTGAATGTTGAGCTTTAAGCCAACCTTTTCACTCTCCACTTTCACTTTCACCAAGAGGCTTTTTAGCCCCTCTTCACTTTCTGCCATAAGAGTGGTGTCATCTGTATATCTGAGGTTATTGATATTTCTCCAGGCAATCTTGATTCCAACTTGTGTTTCTTCCAGTCCAGCATTTCTCATGATGTACTCTGCATATAAGTTAAATAAACATGGTGACAATATGCAGCCTTGACGTACTCCTTTTCCTATTTAGAACCAGTCTGTTGTTCCATGACCAGTTCTAACTGTTGCTTCCTGACATGCATACAGATTTCTAAAGAGGCAGATCAGGTGGTCTGGTATTCCCATCTCTTTCAGAATTTTCCATAGTTTATTGTGATCCACACAGTCAAAGGCTTTGGCATAGTCAATAAAGCAGAAATAGATGTTTTTTCTGAAACTCTCTTGCTTTTTCCATGATCCAGCGGATGTTGGCAATTTGATCTCTGGTTCCTCTGCCTTTTCTAAAACCAGCTTGAACATCAGGAAGTTCATGGTTCACATATTGCTGAAGCCTGGCTTGGAGAATTTTGAGCATTACTTTACTAGCGTGTGAGATGAGTGCAATTGTGCGGTAGTTTGAGCACTCCTTGGCATTGCCTTTCTTTGGGATTGGGATGAAAACTGACCTTTTCCAATCTTGTGGCCACTGCTGAGTTTTCCAAATTTGCTGGCGTATTGAGTGCAGCACTTTCACAGCATCATCATTCAGAACTTGGAATAGCTCCACTGGAATTCCATCACCTCCACTAGCTTTGTTCGTAGTGATGCTTTCTAAGGCCCATTTGACTTCACATTCCAAGATGTCTGGCTCTAGGTCAGTGATCACATCATCATGATTATCTGGGTCTTGAAGCTCTTTTTTGTACAGTTCTTCTGTGTATTCCTGCCACCTCTTCTTAATATCTTCTGCTTCTGTTAGGTCCACACCATCTCTGTCCTTTATTGTGCCCATCTTTGCATGAAATGTTCCTTTGGTATCTCCGATTTTCTTGAAGAGATCCCTAGTCTTTCCCATTCTGTTGTTTCCTCTATTTCTTTGCATTGATCACTGAAGAAGGCTTTCTTATCTCTTCTTGCTATTCTTTGGAACTCAAGTATATTCTTTGGAACTCAAGAATTCTTTGGAACTCAAGCTATTAGTAATTTCATACTTGGTTTCAGAAGTTAGAGTGATCATTTAGTCTCTCACTACAAAATGTTTGTTATTATGAGATTATTTAGATATTTTTATATACTATTACCTTCCTTGGAAATTACAGTCTGCTTTAATTTTATAGAAGTTCATTCTGTGATGTTGTCTTCTTATGCACCTCATTCTCTGCTGTACAAAAGAGATTCAGACAGGTTTAAAGTTCTGATCAAAGTTTTAAACAAGTAAGAGAATGCATCTTGACTGGACTCTCTCAGGATTCTTCCAGTTCTCAAACTCTGAGACAGTGATTGTTAACCAAAGACCATTTTACAACTAATGATATTTGGCTTGTCTGTAGGGCTGCCACTGAAAATCTGTTCAAGACAGCATCCAATACAGATGATTATACTGCCCCAAATGTCAACAGTGAGAAGATGAGAAAATTTATTCTAGACCAGCATATCTCTAATTCACTATTTCCACAAAATGCTAAAGGTTGTAGTTCAAATTCAAATCATGATTCAACAAGTGATTCATGTAGCCCAGGATCTCTGCATTTCTATCAAGATGCTAAATATTATTGATGCTGCAGATCCTGGCATGTGGACCACAATTTGAACAGCAAGACAGTGGTCCTGAATTTGACTCATGTGTTGGTAGTCTTATTTCATGTATGTAATTTTGAAAGAAAATAGTTTCACTTACTTTATACTGATAAATTTATTTGATTCTTTATTTATGTAAAATAAATGAGTGACATCAAATAATTTCTGTCTGAAAAATACTTTGCAGTAGGCAGAATAAAGGGGCTTCCCAGGTGGTTCTAGTGGTAAAGGATCTGCCTGCCAATGAAGAAGCAAGAAAGGCAATTTCAGTCCCTGGGTTGTGTTGATCCCCTAGAGCAGGAAATGGCAAGCTACTCCAACATTCTTTCCTGGACAGTTCCATGGACAGAAGAATCTGTTGGTTTACAGTTCACTGGGTTGTAAAGAGTCAAAGTGACAAAACACAGGCAGAATAAAATCCTCAAAAACTATGTCCTCATCATATTCCCAAGAACTTTTAAATATCCTAGCTTGCACTGCAAGAAAAATTACAATAGCAGATGCAATGAGATTGTTAATCAATCTTGATATAAGAAGATTAGCACAGATTATGCAAGTTGGACTAATGTAATCACAGTAACCCTTTAAAAGTGGGAAAGAAGAAGTGAAGTGAGATAGGCAGTTTAAAATGCTATGCATCTGGGTTTGAAGATAGAGGAAGGACCATGAGCCCAGGAATGCTGGTGACCAATGTAAATAAAATAAGAAAGGGAATTCTTGTCCTCTGGAGTGTCCTCTGGAGTGTCCATGAGGATCAAACACCTGCCAACATTTCAATTTCAGCCAAAGAGATCCATTTCAGTTTCTTGACCTTTTAGAATTTCAAGATAGACACTTATTCTAAACTACTGGTGTGGTAATTTATTACAGGAGTAAGATGAATCTAATACAGATATTTGTTCAATGAGATATTGTCCCTCTGAGCTGAGTTTAAGCTTTTCAATACAGTCAGTGAGCTTCCCTTAAAAGGCATTCTGTGTTGAACTTCTATTTTAACTATAAGAAAATTAGAGTCAGTGTGGAGAAATTTTGCCTCATTAGCTGGTACAGGGAATTTCACATTGCTCAATATAAATATTGGAGAAGGAAATGGCAACTGTCTCCAGTATTCTTGCCTGGAAAATCCCATGGACAGAGGAGCCTACAGGGCTACAGCCCACGGTGTCAAAAGAGTCAGACACAATTTAGGGACTAAACAATAACAACAAATGTAAATATGGTTTTGACTTTAAGGTCTTGGAGAATTTAAGAGGGGTGGTACGGGGAGGAGGAGGGAGGGGGTTTCAGGATGAGAAACACATGTACACCCGTGGTGGATTCATGTTGATGTATAGCAAAACCAAAAGAATATTGTACAGTAATTAGCCTCCAATTAAAATAAATTTAAATTTTAAAAAATAATATAAAAAAGTAAACCATTACAAAATTAAGATCATACATTCTTTTTTAATTTAATTTTATTTAACTTTAAAATATTGTATTGGTTTTGCCATATATAAAAATGAATTTGCCACAGGTATACATGTGTTTCCCATCCCGAACTCTCCTCCCTTCTCCCTCCCCATACAATCCCTGTGGGTTGTCCCAGTGCACTAGCCCCAGCATCCAGTATCGTGCATCAAACCTGCACTGGCGACTCATTTTATATATGATGTTATACATATTTCAACGCCATTCTCCCAAATCATCCCACCCACTCCCTCTCCCAGAGGCCAAAAGACTGTTCTATACATCAGTGTCTCTTTTGCAGTCTCGTATACAGGGTTATTGTTACCATCTTTCTAAATTCCATATATATGCGTTAGTATACTGTATTGGTGTTTTTCTTTCTGGCTTACTTCACTCTGTATAATAGGCTCCAGTTTCATCCACCTCATTAGAACTGATTCAAATGTATTCTTTTTAATGGCTGAGTAATACTCCATTGTGTATATATGTACCACTGCTTTCTTATCCATTCATCTGCTGATGGACATCTAGGTTGCTTCCATGTCCTGGCTATTATAAACAGTGCTGCAATGAACAATGGGGTATACATGTCTCTTTCAATTCTGGTTTCCTCAGTGTGTATGCCCAGCAGTGGGATTGCTGGATCATAAGGCAGTTCTATTCCCAGGTTTTTAAGGAATCTCCACACCGTTCTCCATAGTGGCTGTACTAGTTGGAATTCCCACCAACAGTATAAGAGGGCTCCCTTTTCTCCACACCTTTTCCAGCATTTATTGCTTGTAGACTTTTGGATAGCAGCCATTCCGACTGGCGTGAAATGGTACCTCATAGTGGTTTTGATTTGCAATTCTCTGATAATGAGTGATGTTGAGCATCTTTTCATGTGTTTGTTAGCCATCTGTATGTCTTCTTTAGAGAAATGTCTATTTAGTTCTTTGGCGCATTTTTTGATTGGGTCATTTATTTTTCTGGAATTGAGCTGTAGGAGTTGCTTTTATATTGTTGAGATTATTTGTTTGTTAGTTGCTTCATTTGCTATTATTTTCTCCCATTCTGAAGGCTGTCTTTTCACCTTGCTTATAGTTTCCTTTGTTGTGCAGAAGCTTTTAAGTTTAATTAGGTCCCACTTGTTTATTTTTTATTTTATTTCCAATATCCTGGGAGGTGGGTCATAGAGGATCCTGCTGTGATGTATGTCCGAGTGTTTTGCCTACGTTCTCCTCTAGGAGTTTTATAGTTTCTGGTCTTATGTTTAGATCTTTAATCCATTTTGAGTTTATTTTTGTGTATGGTGTTCGAAAGTGCTCTAGTTTCATTCTTTTCCAAGTGGTTGACCAGTTTTCCCAGCACCACTTGTTAAAGAGATTGTCTTTAATCCATTGTATATTCTTGCCTCCTTTGTCAAAGATAATGTTTCCATATGTGCGTGGATTTATCTCTGGGCTTTCTATTTTGTTCCATTGATCTATATTTCTGTCTTTGTGCTAGTACCATACTGTCTTGATGACTATGGCTTTGTACTAGAGTCTGAAGTCAGGCAGATTGATTCCTCCAGTTCCATTCTTCTTTCTCAAGATAGCTTTGGCTATTCGAGGTCTTTTCTATTTCCATACAAATTGAGAAATTATTTGTTCTACCTCTGTTTATATCCAGTCAGCCAGTCTTTGTCTTTTGGTTGGGGCATTCAGCCCATTTATGTTTAAGGTAATTACTGATAAGTATGATCCTGTTGCAATTTACTTTATTGTTTTGGGTTCTAATTTACACACCCTTTTTGTGTTTCCTCTCTAGAGAATGTCCTTTAGGTTTGTTGGAGAGCTGGTTTGGTGGTGCTGAATTCTCTCAGCTTTTGCTTCTCTGTAAAGCTTTTGATTTCTCCTTCATATTTGAATGAGATCCATGCTGGGTACAATAATCTGGGCTGTAGGTTATTTTCTTTCATCACTTTAATTATGTCTTGCCATTCCCTCCTGGCTTGGAGAGTTTCTATTGAAAGATCAGCTGTTATCCTTATGGGAATTCCCTTGTGTGTTATTTTTTGTTTTTCCCTTGCTGCTTTTAATATTTGTTCTTTGTGTTTGATCTTTGTTAATTTGATTAATATGTGTCTTTGGGTGTTTCACATTGGTTTTATCCTGTTTGGGACTCTCTGGGCTTCTAGGACTTGAGTGAATATTTCATTCCCCATTTTAGAGAAGTTTTCAACTATTATCTCTCAAGTATTTTCTCATTGTCTTTCTTTTTGTCTTCTTCTGGGACTCCTATAATTCGAATGTTGTAACATTTAATATTGTCCTGGATGTCTCTGAGATTGTCCTCATTTCTTCTAATTCATTTTTCTTTTTTCTCCTCTGATTCATTTATTTCTATCCTTCTATCTTCTAATTCACTAATCCTACCTTCTGCCTCTGTTATTCTACTAATTGTTGCCTCCAGAGTCTTTTTGATTTCATTTATTGTGAGAGCTGGACTGTGAAGATGGCTGAGCACCGAAGAATTGATGCTTTTGAACTGTGGTGTTGGAGAAGACTCTTGAGAGTCCTTTGGACTGCAAGGCGATCCAACCAGTCCATTCTGAAGGAGATCAGCCCTGGGATTTCTTTGGAAGGAATTATGCTAAAGGTGAAACTCCAGTATTTTGGCCACCTCATGCGAAGAGTTGACTCATTGGAGAAGACTTTGATGCTGGGAGGGATTGGGGGCAGGAGGAGAAGGGGACAACAGAGGATGAGATGGCTGGATGGCATCACTGACTCGATGGATGTGAGTCTGAGTGACCTCCGGGAGATGGTGATGGACAGAGAGGCCTGGCGTGTTGCGATTCATGGGGTCACAAATAGTCAGACACGACTGAGCGACTGATCTGATCTGATTCATTATATATTGACTCTTTTTTATTATTATTATTATTTCTTCTAGGTCCTTGTTAAACCTTTCTTGCATCTTCTCAATCTTTGTCTCCAGGGTATTTATCTGTGATTCCATTTTTATTTCAAGATTTTGGATTAATTTCACTATCATTGTTCAGAATTCTTTATCAGGTTGATCCCCTATCTGTTCTTCGTTTGTTTTGGTGGCCATTTATCCTGTTCCTTTACCTTCTATGTATTCCTCTGTCTCTTCATCTTGTTTAAATTGCTGAGTTTGGGGTGTTCTTACTGTATTCTGGCAGTTTGTGAAGTTCTTTTTATTGTGGTGTTTCCTCACTGTGTGTGGTTTTGTACAGGTGGCTTGTCAAGGTTCCTTGGTTAGGGAAGCTTATGTTAGTGTTCTGGTAAATGGAGCTGGATTTCTTCTCTCTGGAGTGCAATGAAGTGTCCAGTAATAAGTTATGAGATGTCTATGGTTTTGGGGTGCCTTTGGGCAGCCTGTATAATGGAGCTCAGGGCTGTGTTCCTGTGTTGCTGAAGAATTTGCTTGGTATGTCTTGCCCTGGAACTTGTTGGCCCTTGTGTAGTGCTTGGTTTCAGCTTAGGTATGGAGGCATTTGATGAGCTCCTGTCAATTTCCCTGGAGTCAGAGTTTGGACTTAAGCCTCCTGCTTCCAGTTATTGGTCTTATTTTTGCAGTAGTTTAAAAACTTCTCCTTCTATGCAGCACCATTGATAAAACATCCAGTTTAAAGCTGAAATGTTTCTCCACCATGAGGGTCACCCAGGGATGTTCACAGCATTACATGGAGAAGAGAAGAGGGAGGAGGGAGTTAGAGGTGACCCGAATGAGATGAGGTGGAATCAATAGAGGAGAGAGCAGGCTAACCAGTAATCCCTTCCTTACGTGCACTCCACAACTGGACCACTCAGAGATGTTCACAGAGTTATACAGAGAAGAGAAGAGGGAGGAAAGAGACAGAGGTGGCCAGGAGGATAAAAGGAGGGAATGAAAAGGAGAGAGACAGATCCAGCCATTAATCAGTTCCCTAAGTATTTTCCACCATCTGGAACACACAGAAATTCACAGAGTTGGGTAGAGTAGAGAGGGGTTAGGGAGGAGACGCAGGTGACCTGTTGGAGAAAAAGGAGAGTCCGGAGGGGGAGACAGCAGTCAAGCCAGTAGTCTTGCTACCTAGTAAAAAATGGGTAGTGAAGATTGGGTTCTTAAAGGTACAAAATTGATAACAGATACCTAAAAGCAAAAATTAAAAATATAAAGTAGCATTTGGAATTTTAAAAATACAATGTTCAAGAAAAAGAAGAAAAAGAAACAGAGAAAAAGTAAAAGAAAGAGTCACAAAAATTATAAAGAAAATATAGGTACAAAATTGATAACAAATACCCAAAAGCAAAAGTTGAAAATCTAGAGTAGAGTTTGGAATTTCAAAAATACAATGTTAAAGAAAAGAAGAAGAAGAAGAAAGATAGAAAAAAAAGAAAAGAAAAACAGAAACCAAAAACAAACAAAGGCACAAAAATTATAAAGAAGATATAGGTACAAAATTGGTAACAAATACTAAAAAGCATAAATTAAGAATCTAGAGTAGAGTTTGGAATTTCAGGAATACAATGTTAAAGAAAAGATGAAGAGAAAGAGAGAGAAGAAAAAAAAGTCACAAAAGTAAAGAAAAAAAAATAGGTACAAAATTGATAACAAATACCAAAAAGCTAAAATTTTGGAATTTCCAAAATATAATGTTAAAGAAAAGAAGAAAAAGAAAGAGAAAAATCAAAAACAAAGTCACAAAAATTATAAAGAAGATACAGGTACAAATTGATAACAAATATCAGAAATCATAAATTAAAGATCTAGAGTAGAGTTTGAAGTTTCAGGAATACAATATTAAAGAAAAGAAGAAGAACATAAAAAAAAAAAAAAAACAAGGTCACAAAAGTTATAAAAATATATATATATATATATATATATATGAAGTTTGCTTTTTTTTCCTTTTTGCAAATAGTAGGTTATAAAAGTGAAAATTAAAGGAGTTATAAAGGACTTAAAAATTTATATATATATATATATAAAAGAAAGAATGATCATAAAAATAGTAAAAATATATATATAAGACTTTCTCTGATATTGTTCTAGGTATTGTGGGTTAAGTTCATTTTTGCCTAGTTCCTTGTTCTGGCTTATATTTCTCAAGATCTATAGGCCTCTTCCTATGAAGTTGGTATTAACCATGGGGTTTTAGTTTATAGCTTGTTGCTTGCAAGATGGTTCCCTCTGTTATAGCTTCTTCTGTTTGCTGGTCTCTTCAGTGTCTGATTTCTGCCCTCATACAGAAGGGGCGGTGGTGGACACCTTTTTTTTTTTTTTTTTAAGGCTCACTTGCTCAGTAGTGCTACAGGGAGGGAGTGACGCTGCAATTAATTAACACTGGTGTGTGCTCACAGTGCCTCAGTCACACTGGGCCTGCCCCCAGTCAAAGCGCATGTAGCCTCCCTGCCCACACTGCTGAGGCTCTAGGTTGCTCCACCAGGAATCATCCACGGCCACCCCTGGGCTGCTTGCACCTCCAAGGTCTAAGCCGCTCAGATTTAGGCACTTGGGTAGTCCTCAGAGGCCCAGACTCTGTTGGGCCTGCATTTTGTGCCCTTCTCAGGTCCGAGCAGTGCAGGTGATGAGGTGTTTAGCCAGCGCAGCTGCTGTGACTTATCGCCTCCCCGCCACTTGGTTGTGCGCTGGCTGTACACCCTCTCAGCCAGATGTTGACTGTCCAGAGCCCCAAGAAGCCTTAGTTAGCAAAGAAGCCTGTTTACAGTTTTGTAGATAATGTGTCTCTGGGGCTGCGATTGTCCACTTCCGGCTCGGGCTACCTGTCACCGGAGGGGGATGGTCTGCAGCCAGCTATCTCTGTATAGTCCTTTGTTCCGTGCACGGGCCTGGCGGTGTCTTAGGTTAGGGCTGGCTTTTCACATGGTAGATATCCCACAGTCTGGTTTGCTAGCCCAAATTATTTCACTCAGGTAGCACTTGGAATATTCAGGCCAGATCCTAACTCTAAGCGATGCAGCCCACGCTGCGCCTCCCTGCCCAGCTCCCGCTTGCTAATGGTGGATACAGGCATCTGTGCTGCTTCTCCGCTGAGGGAGTTACTGCAGGGCTTCTAATCAGTGGGTTTTAATTGTTTATTTATTTTTCCTCCCTGTTATGTTGCCCTCTGTGCTTCCCAGGCTCGGCACAGACGGCAGTGAGAATGTTTCCTGGTGTTTGGAAACTTCTCTCTTTTTAAGACTCCCTTCCTGAGACAGAGCTCCGTCTTTCCCTCTTTTATCTCTTTTTTTGTCTTTTATATTTTTCCTACCGCCTTTCGAAGACAATGGGTTGCTTTTCTGGGTGCCTGATGTCCTCTGCCGGCATTCAGAAGTTGTTTTGTGGAATTTACTCGGTGTTTAAATGTTCTTTTGATGAATTTGTGGGGGGAAAAGTGTTCACTGTGACCTATTCCTCCACCATCTTCGAAGTTTTCAATAGATTGTATTTTACATCTTCCTGTTAAACTTTTTATATTCTACTTATGTTAATTCAAGCATTTATGCTTTCATGACTATGCTTCCAACTTTCTCTCAAGTTTTCTTCTAAAACAATGGATGGGATTACAAATGAGACTGTGCCCATGTGTATGTATGGATGAGTGTGACTGAGAGAAAGGTGTATACAAATAACATACATGTACTTCTAAACTTTAAAATTGTGGACTCAGAGAAGTATTTCTATACATTTCATTCATTTTTCACAACGTTCAAGTGAGTTAGAATTAATCATCTCACAATTTATTCTGAAATAAGCAAAACTGAGTCTAAGAACAAATTGTATGATTAACAATAGCATTAAAAATGAATTAAAACATTTTGTGCACCTTCTGAAATCATACACAAATTTAATAATGTTTTTATTTTTTTGAAATCCAGAAAATTGTATATTTTAAACATGTGCAGTTTATTATATATAATTACACTTTAATAAATTAGTTAAGAATTAAACATTTCGTTGGTACATTGATTAGCATAGTATGTTAAGCACATGTAGTTGAGTCAAACCTAAAACTGGTGAGAGACTGCTCCTCTAAGTGCTCTAGTGGTAGTCAGCTCCATTGGCTCAGCCAGTGAAGAGTGTGCAGGGGACCTGGGTTTGATCCATGGGTCAGGAAGACCCCTTGGAGGAGGAAACGACAACCCACTGCAATATCCTTACTTGAGAAATCCCATGGACTGAGGAGCTTGGTGGGCTACAGTCCATGGGGTCACAAAACACAACTTACTGACTAAACTAACACCAGCTCTTCTAACTAGGAAGAAACAAAATATCACTTATGGATATAGTAATGGTGAAATTTAGTATAAAATAGTTAACATTTGAGAAACCCATTTTTTTCTTGTTAAACTAACCTGTATATATAAAAGGAAGAATTTGACATCAGTTCAGTTCAGTTCAGTTGCTCAGTCGTGTCCGAATCTTTGTGACCCCATGAATAGCAGCACACCAGGTCTCCCTGCCCATCACCAACTCCCAGAGTTCACTCAGACTCACGTCCAATGAGTCAGTGATACCATCCAGCCATCTCATCCTCTGTCATCCCCTTCTCCTTCTGCCCCCAATCCCTCCCAGCATCAAAGTCTTTTCCAATGAGTCAGTTCTTCACATGAGGTGGCCAAAGTACTGGAGTTTCAGCTTTAGCATCATTTCCTCCAAAGAAATCCCAGGGCTGATCTCCTTCAGAATGGACTGGTTGGATCTCCTTATAGTCCAAGGGACTCTCAAGAATCTTCGCCAACACCACAGTTCAAAAGCATCAATTCTTCAGCGCTCAGCTTTCTTCATAGTCCAACTCTCACATCCATACATGACCACCTGAAAAACCATAGCCTTGACTAGACGGACCTTTGTTGGCAAAGTAATGTCTCTGCTTTACACATAAAGTGGTTCAAAACAGAGAAGCATTACAACTGCACACAACATCATGGATGAGCCTTTATAACACAACATAGAGCCTGACAGCTGACAGTAGACCCATGAGGAGACAAATCAGAACTCAGATAAAATCCCCATTATAGAAATCCATTTGATCATAAATACGGTATTTTTTTTTAGGTTATTTTTTTTTTAATTTTAATTTTTTTTTTTTTTTTTTTTTTTGCTTAACTTTACAATATTGTATTGCTTTTACAATACATATTAGACCATTTGCTTTTAGGATGATTTTCTATGTAGCAACAGCTAACTGCTACAATAAGCATTATGAACAAAACTGAGGGATGTTATAATAACATGCTGCTTTTTTCCTAGGCAATTGTTGTGATATTTGAATAGCATTCATGATTTCCCTGTGATTCGTTTATTTCATACAGTTGTGTTAAAAAGGGATTCCACTGAGGTTTCCTTTTAGATAAGCAAGAAAGTTTAAAACGATATAATTGTTTGCACAAAACTTGTGACTGAACCACAGGACTGGATAGGAGTTTAAGCTCTCTAGTGAGCCACACTTTGGATATTTATATTATTATATATTTAATATAAATATTATGATATAATATTTCTATTATACAATTATATATATATATATCAGATCAGATCAGTCGCTCAGTCGTGTCCAACTCCTTGCGACCCCATGAACCGCAGCCCGCCAGGCCTCCCTGTCCATCACCAGCTCCCGGAGGTCACTCAGACTCGCATCCATCGAGTCAGTGATGCCATCCAGCCATCTCATCCTCTGTCGTCCCCCTTCTCCTCCTGCCCTCAATCCCTCCCAGCATCAGAGTCTTCTCCAATGAGTCAACTCTTCGCATGAGGTGGCCAAAATACTGGAGTTTCAGCTTTAGCATCATTCCTTCCAAAGAAATTCCAGGATTGATCTCCTCCAGAATGGACTGGTTGGATCTTCTTGCAGTCCAAGGGACTCTCAAGAGTCTTCTCCAACACCACAGGTCAAAAGCATCAATTCTTCGGTGCTCAGCCTTCTTCACAGTCCAACTCTCACATCCATACATGACCACAGGAAAGACCATAGCCTTGACTAGGCGAACCTTTGTTGGTAAAGTGATGTCTCTGCTTTTGAATATGCTATCTAGGTTGCTCATAACTTTCCTTCCAAGGAGTAAGCGTCTTTTAATTTCATGGCTGCAGTCACCATCTGCAGTGATTTTGGAGCCCAGAAAAACAAAGTCTGACACTTTCCACTGTTTTTCCATCTATTTCCCATGCAGTGATGGGAAATATATATATATATATATTTATTAATATATATTATATTATATATTATATTATATATTTAATATTTATTAATATATATTATATTATATATATATTATATTAATATATATTTATAAATATATATAAATAAATAAATATAAATATATATATATATATATATTTCCCATCACTGCATGGGAAATAGATTGGGGAAACAGTGTCAGACTTTGTTTTTCTGGGCTCCAAAATCACTGCAGATGGTGACTGCAGCCATGAAATTAAAAGACGCTTACTCCTTGGAAGGAAAGTTATGACCAACCTAGATAGCATATTCAAAAGCAGAGACATCATTTTACCAACAAAGGTTCGCCTAGTCAAGGCTGTGGTCTTTCCTGTGGTCATGTATGGATGTGAGAGCTGGACTGTGAGGAAGGCTGAGCGCAGAAGAATTGATGCTTTTGAACTGTGGTGTTGGAGAAGACTCTTGAGAGTCCCTTGGACTGCAAGGATATTCAACCAGTCCATTCTGAAGGAGAGCAGCCCTGGGATTTCTTTGGAAGGAATGATGCTAAAGCTGAAACTCCAGTATTTTGGCCACCTCATGCGAAGAGTTGACTCATTGGAGAAGAGTCTGATGCTGGAAGGGATTGGGGGCAGGAGGAGAAGGGGACGACAGAGGATGAGATGGCTGGATGGCATCACTGACTCTATGGATGTGAGTCTGAGTGACCTCCGAGATCTGGTGATGGACAGTGAGGCCTGGCGTGCTGCAGTTCATGGGGTCGCAAAGAGTCGGACACAACTGAGCGACTGATCTGATCTGATCTGATCTGTTATATATATTACATTATATTAGGACTTCCCTGATAGCTAGATTGGTAAAGAATCCGCCTGTAATGCAGGAGATCCTGGTTTGATTCCTGGCTTGGGAAGATCTGTTGGAGAAGGGAAAGGCTACCTACTGCAGTATTCTGGCCTGGAGAATTCCATGGACTATACAGTCACAAAGAGTTGGACACAACTGAGTGCCTTTCACTTTCATATAATTCATTGACTACTCTTTTTGTGGAAATGACACAAATTGGAATGGGGGAAATACTTCATGTAGAGCAGTGGATGGAATCATATTTGTAAGCAATAATGGAAAATTTCAAGCAGAAACAGAAAGATATAATTCAACCAAACACTACTTCATCCCAACAATAAACCCCTTCATGAGTGAACACCATGAAAAACTATTTGGCATGGTAATAATCCGACATAAAGTTTTGCCCCATCATGCTTAGAATCCTCTTTGAATCAAGACTTTATAATGTCAAAGATTTTATTGAAATTTGCTTCAGGTAGACAATTGGAGACATACATCTGATGCTCCATTTTGCCAGTATCTCCTGTAGGCAACATGGACACTGAGCTAAATGGAGAACAGTACACTGTGAGGGAGTAAGATCAGATGACCAGTTATGAAACGCACTCTCTGCTAATGTCTATGAATACATTTTCAGATAGAGTAATTATTGTAGTAACGTTCCAAGTTATACTGAACTAAAAAATGATAAACTGGTTTCATATTTGTCTCTTCTATGGAATTACGTAATTGTTTTTGTTGTCAATATTTTTTCTCTTTTTTTCCATATAAGTAGCACAATTCATGATTATACTTTTAGTAAAGTGAAAAAAAATGACTCAGTGTAAAGTGTTTTATGTCAGAAGAATTTATTCTTAAGAAATTGGCAATTTACATATATTTCACATTTTTGAGTCCATTTTGGAGAGTCAAAAAATGACAAAATAAAAACTATTCATGACAGAGAACAGTAGTACAGAGAAGTTGAAATCAAAGAAAAGTAAATACCAAGCAGTCAATTGAAGAAACAATTGCTATAATCACAAAGCAACCACAGAGTCAAAATACTTGGCTATGAGACTTTCAGCCCGGGTATCATGGACATTTATTCAGCCCAAGAGAAAATGGCCCTTTTATAAAACTTTCTATCCCAAAGAATCTTTTCAGAGCTGTCTTTATGTCTTTATTTCTCAAACTGTAGATAAAGGGGTTCAGCATGGGTGTGACCACAGTGTACATCACCGAGCCTGTCGCACTTGAGTGGGAGCTGTGGGTAGTAGCAGAGCTAAGGTACACTCCTAAGCCAGAAAAATAAAATAAGGAGACAGTGGAGAGATGAGACACACAGGTTGAAAACGCTTTATACTTTCCATGGGCTGATGAGATTCCACAGATAGAAGACACTATCTTTGAGTAAGAGTAAAGAATACCAGTCAGGGGACCACCACCCATAATGACAGCTCCAAAACATAGAGCTGTGTTATTGAGGAAAGTGTCATAACAGGCAAGTTGGACAAGCTGTTGGGTTTCACAGAAAAAGTGGTGTATTTCCAAGTTTGAGCAGAAGGACAAATGCAACATCATTAAGCTGCGTAACAATGAGTACATTGCACTTATTACCCAGGACACCAGAACCAGACATCCACAGAGCCATGGGTTCATGATGACTGTGTAATGCAAAGGGTGGCAGATGGCCACGTAACGATCATTGGCCATCACAGCCAGGAGGAAGTCATCTAATCCTCCAAAGAGAATATGAAAATACATCTGGGTGATGCATCCTTCATAGGTTATGACTTGGCTCTGCATCTGGATGTTTCATAGCATCTTTGGGATGGTGGTGGAGATGAAGCAGATGTCTACAAAGGACAGGTTGGAGAGGAAGAAATACATGGGGGTGTGGAGGTGGGAGTCTGAGCTGACAGCCAGAATGATGAGCAGGTTTCCAAACACAGTGATCAGGTACATGGAGAGGAAAAATCCAAATATGATGGGTTGCAGTTCTATTTCCTCTGAAAGTCCCAGAAGAAGAAATTTTTGAAATTTTTGTATTGTTCCTTGGTTCCATGTGGTGGAAGTGACTATTGGGAAAAAGAAAATACCAAGAATAATTTTCACTTGAACAGGCATAGTTTACATAACTGAATTACTATAATTTGTATTTTGCTGGCAAGAAATTGATGTTAAGATGGTATATATAGATAAATTCTCCTTGAGGGTATACCCCATTTCACCTGTTATTAATTTTTTTTTGTCCTACTCACAGTATATTTTTAAAGAGTTCATGTATTGGGTGGGCCAAAAGATTTGTTCATTGTTTTTTTTTCCTGTAAGATGGATCTAGTAGCACTCATTTGTTTTTAACGTCATTTGAAACAATTGTGTTTGATTATATTGTGACATATATCATATCAGCATGCATTTAAAAAAAACATCAAAACTGGTGAATTTTTGTGTAGCTATTTTAATATTGAAGATCAAAGAGAAACACAACATTCTCAGAATTCTATTATTTATTATTTCAAGGATGGTAAAAATACAACGATAAAAGGTTAAAAAAATGACAAAAAAGATTTGTGAAATGTATGGAAAAGATGATGTGACTGATCAAGCATGTCAAAAGAGGTTTACAAAGTTTCATGCTGGAGATTTCTCAGTGTACAATGCACCTTGGACAAGAATACCAGTTGAACTTAATAACAGTAAAATCAAGTTGTTCACTGAGAACAGCCAACATTTCAGCAAGAAGGAGAGAGTTAATAAACTCAAAATATCCAAATCAAGTGTTTACAATCATTGGCTTGGTTTTGTTAATCACTTTGATGTTTGTTAATCACATAAGTGAAAGTTGTTCAGTCGTGTCCAACTCTTTGCAACCCCATGGGCTCTACAGTCCATGGAATTCTCCAGGCCAGAATACTAGAGTGGGTAGCCTTTCCTGTCTCCAGTTGGTTTTCTCAACCCAGGGATCAAACCCAGGTCTCCCACATAGAAGGCAGATTCTTTACCAGCTGTGCAACAAGGGAAGCCCTTATCACATAAGTTAAGCAAAAAGAAAGAAAATCCTTTTTGACCACATTTCCACATATGACTGTACTTAAATTTAATGAAAACATTCTATTTTTGAAACAAAATGTTATGGGAAAAGGAAAGAGTACTGCACAATAATGTGGAATGGAAGAGTTCATGGGCCAAGCAAAATTAACCCATCACCACCCGTCAAAGAAGGTGATGCTGTGTAAATGGTGGGATTGGCAGGGAGTCCTCTATTGTGAGGTCCTTCTCAAAAATCAAAAGATTAATTCCAGCAAGTATTGCTCCCAATTAGGCCAGCTGAAGGCAACACTTGATGAATAACATCCAGAGTTAGTGAACATAAAATGCATAATCTTCCATCAGGAAACCAGAAGACTGCTTATTTTTTGATGAACAGGAAAAAATTGTTACTTCTTGGCTAGGAATTTCTGAGTCATCTGCCATATTCATCATCATTGTACCTTCAAATTTCGATTTATTTCAGTCTTTACAAAATTATCTTGATGGAGAAAAAAAAAATTCACTTCCTTGGAAGAGTGCAAAAAGCACCTGGGACAATTCTCTGTTCAAAAATATTTAATGTTTTAAGAAGTTGCTTGGAAAATGGCAGAAAGTAGTGGAACAAAACAATGAATATGTTGTCCAATAAAGTTCTTGATGAAAATGAAAAACATGTCTTTTATTTTACTTGAAAAACTTAATGAACTTTTTTTTGTCAGCACAATATGTACAGTTTTAATGAGAAACTCTTTCATGACTTTGAGATGAATATATTGAGAGTCAACATATTTCAAACACATACTGGGAATAAACAGAGATACAGAAAAACAAACCCCCCACATTCCAAGAAAGATGAAAGATGATATTCAAATAAATATTTTATAAACTATATCTGAGGATGGCAGATTCTATGAAAAAAATAAAATCAGGTATAAAGGAAGGAGAGGCAAGAGGTGCTATTCTGTACTGAGTGTTCAGGCAAGGCCCACAAACAAGATAATAATTGAACAGATAACTCAAGAAAGGAGCTTCCCTGGGGACTCAGATGGTAAAGCATCTGTCTACAATGCAGGAGACCAGGGTTTGATCCCTGGGTGAGGAAGATCCCCTGGAGAAGGAAATGGCAACCCACTCCAGTACTCTTGCCTGGAAAATCCCATGGATTGAGAAGCCTGGTAGGCTACAGTCCACTGGGTCACAGAGAGTCAGACATGACTCAGTGACTTCACTTTCACTTTCACCTCAAGAAAGAGAAGGATCTAGAAGGATCAGAAAAAGTGTGTGCCTGGCAGAGGGAATGGGCTTTCTTGATGGCTCAGTGGTAAAGAATCTGCCTGCTAATGTAGGAGGCATTGGTTCAGTCTCTGGATTGACAAGCTCCTCTGGAGAAGGAAATGGCAACCAGTTCCAGTATTCTTGCTTAGGAAATCCCATGGACAGAGGAGCCTGATAGGCTACAGTGCATGGAGTTGCAAGAGTCAGACATGATTTAGCAAATAGCAAAAACAAATACATGTGTCCAAGTGCCTCTGTTTTAGAAACTTCTCTCACTCCACAAGGCACAGGTTTGCAGACACATCATGGTCTCCTGGGCTGTGTTTCTATCATGAATTTCACTTCCAGAACCACCCTCCTTAAGCCATGGGGGGTGACAACTCAAGCTGGTCAGATCAAATTTGCTTTCTCTTAAAGAATGTGGAAAACCCAGAAATTCCAGTTTATAAGCTTCCAAGAGAAGAATAGATTTGGGATACCTTTTTGCTATGACCACTTTCTGCCCTGTTTTCAAAGAAATAAAAAAGTTATGGGAGAGGAATATAGAGGGAAAAAATGAAAGAAAAATATCTAATAATCTCAAATGGCCACTGAGACAATGTGATGAAGAAAAGCTTTCTTGGTTGGGCAGCCTTCCAACTTCAGCTACATTCTTTGGTGCCACAAAAAAATCATAAACATAAATACCTTTCTGTTTTCCCCAAGGACAGAAACAGTGATATCTGTATGATGTGAGAAACCATAGCATATGTAGTCTAATATGTCTCATCTTAAAATAAAAAGAAATGTCCTTATTTCACTGGATATCCCTCTCAGGTAATAAACTATTTGTCTAGTCCTGTAATTTATTGTATTGTGAACATTCATTGGAAGGGTTGATACTGGAGCTAAAGCTCCCATACTTTTGCCATCTGATTCAAAGAGCTGACTCACTGGAAAAGACCTTGAAAAATTGTGGAGAAGGGGGAGACAGACGATGAGATGGTTGGATGACATCACTGATTTAGTGGACATGAGTTTGAGCAAATTAGGGGAGATAGCAATGGACAGAGAAGTCAGGCATGCTGAAAGTCATGGAGTGGCAAAGAGCTGGACCCGACTTAGTGACTGAACAACAAAAAATACCTTCACTGGAAGCAGTTTATAGCTCCCATTCTTTCTTCCACTGGGCTTCCACTAGCACAATTTAATTGTCAGCATTGGCAATTGAGTTTCTAAGTGCAATGTTCCTTTGTCAGCATCATAAATAAATGCATTATTAAGAAAGCCAGCAAACAACCTGACTGATCGCTGGCCTCTGTGCTATGTTGTATTGGCTCTTAGGTGACCTCTGGGACAAGTTCACAGCTTCCTTGCTCTCTGGTCCTCTCCTGAAATGCCTAATAATCTCTCAGACTCACCTGCATGGAGACTCTGGGAAGAAGCTTTTGGTGTGGAAGTCAAAATTCCTTCATAAATGATTGCCAATGAAGACAGGTTTTATACCCAAACTAGACAATAGGGAAGAGGATCAAGCATTGATCACCCAGCTAGATTTAGGACTGCAAAGGCAGCAACCACATTCTGTCTAAAGTTGCACAGGCTGAGGGACTATAGCCACGGAGGTATTTACATCTTTCTATATCAGCTCATTAGTCATGTTTTCCTCTTGTTACTCCAACTTCCAAGTACATGATTTCCCTTGGGGATGCTGATATGGACATAATGAATATTTTTTATTGCTTCTCCATTTCTAGAAGACTGCATTACATTAGGTGAATCCAGTTTTCATTACTCCTTCTCCTTTATCTCTCCTTCTTCCAAAGCTCTGACTCCCAGCACTTCATCATATCCCTGAGTTCAAATATTATCAAAAGTATAATATTAAAGGTTTGTCTTGACCAGGTACCTTGGATCTTCAATGCTTTAATTTATAGTGGAACACAACCTCTGAAATCTCTGAATGTGACTATTCCCACTCATCCTAAAGGTGGATAATTTCACTCCTTTAATAAAAGTATTGGGCATTATAATCATTGGTTTCATGAAAATGTTGCGGTTCCAATATGGATTCCCTGCTTATATAAGAAGTTAAGAGTTGTCATTTATCCTTCTTTATAAAATATTTGTATCTATGGAAGACCTTTATAGATACTCTTATGCATAACTAACCTACATATTATAGAGACTGTCAAATTTAATTTTTAAAACACTTTGTTCTATGAGTTAGAACTTATATGAACTCCATTCTCCATTGTAGAGATGGAACTCAGAGGGATTTAATGTTCTGCTTAAAGGTACATACCAAGTGAGGGATGAAATCTTGAAGATACTTCCAGTTTTCAGATTCTGGGCAGAGGTTCTTAACCAGAGGTCATTTTTCTCCTGGGAATATCTGGCAATGCTTAAAGGGATGCTCACTCTGGGAAAGCTCATGGACAGAGGATCCTAGAGGGCTATAGTCCATGAGGTTGCAAAGATTCAGACATGACTGAGCAACTAAACAGCAGCAAAGGAATTCTGTTAATCACTTATATACAGCAGGACAGAGTCCAATACAAGTAATTGTACTTTCCCAAATGCCAAGAGTAAGAAGGTAAGAAAAGTTATTTTGGACCAGAACTTCTACAAGTTAATTTTGCATAAAAATCACCAAGGTCTGTGGTTGAAATGCAAAATCTGTTTCATGAGGTCTCTATTGGGCCCATGGAATGGATTTCAAACAAGCTCTTAGTTATTGAAACTGCAAATCTTGGTCTATGGACCACAGTTTTGGTATCAAGTCTGAAGTCTTTTGTTAGGGTCAAGTGTATATAGTCTTAGTCTACTCCACAGAGTCTCTATTATGTATGTAATTTTGAAAAAAAAAAATCACTCATTTTATAGGTAGCAGTGAATTACGTGGCAGATCTTTTTAATATAAGAGCTCTTGAGTGACATAAATAAAATATACATATTAAGAAGAGTTTGTGATAGAATAAAGGATTCAAAAAACGTCACATCCTAAACCAAATAACTTTCTAATATATCAGTTTACATAGCAGGGTAATTAAGATAGTAGACAGAATATAGCTACTAGTAATGTGTTTTAATGATCTCTGTTCGTTTCCAAGGCAAACAATTCAATATCACAGTAATCCAAGTCTATGCCCCAACCCATAACACTGAAGTAGCTGAAGTTCAATGGTTCTATGAAGACCTACAAGATCTTTTAGAACTAACACCCAAAAAAGATGTCCTTTTCATTATAAAGCACTGGAATGCAAAAGTAGGAAGCCAAGAAACACCTGGAGTAACAGACAAGTTTGGCCTTGGAACACGAAATGAAGCAGGACAAAGGCTAATAGAGTTTTGCCAAGAAAATGCATTGTTCATAGCAAGCACCCTCTTCCAACAACACAAGAGAAGACTGTACACATGGGCATTGCCAGATGGTCACCATCGAAATGAGATTGATTATATTCTTTGCAGCCAAAGATGGAGAAGCTCTATACAGTCAGCAAAAACAAGACCAGGAGCTGACTGTGGCTCAGATCATGAACGTCTTATTGCCAAATTCAGACTTAAATTGAAGAAAGTAGGGAAAACCACTAGAACATTCAGGTATGACCTAAATCAAAACCCTTATGATTATACAGTGGAAGTGAGAAATAGATTTAAGGGCCTAGATCTGATAGATAGAGTGCCTGAGGAACTATGGAATGAGGTTCCTGACATTGTACAGGAGACAGGGATCAAGACCATCCCCATGGAAAAGAAATGAAAAAAAGCAAAATGGCTGTCTTGGGAGGCCTTACAAATATTTGTGAAAAGAAGAGAAGCAAAAAGCAAAGGAGAAAAGGAAAGATATAAACATCTGAATGCAGAGTTCCAAAGAATAGCAAGAAGAGATAAGAAAGCCTTCTTCAGTGATCAGTGCAAAGAAATAGAGGAAAACAACAGAATGGGAAAGACTAGGGATCTATTCAAGAAAATCAGAGATACCAAAGGAACATTTCATGCAAAGATGGGCTCGATAAAGGACAGAAATGGTATGGACCTAACAGAAGCAGAAGATATTAAGAAGAGGTGGCAAGAACACAGAGATCAGATCAGATCAGATCAGTCTCTCAGTCGTGTCTGACTTTTTGTGACCCCATGAACTGCAGCATGCCAGGCCTCCCTGTCCATCACCAACTCCCGGAGGTCACTCAGACTCACATCCATTGAGTCAGTGATGCCATCCAGCCATCTCATCATCTGTTGCCCCCTTCTCCTCCTGCCCCCAATCCCTCCCAGCATCAGAGTCTTCTCCAATGAGTCAACACTTCGCATGAGGTGGCCAAAATACTGGAGTTTCAGCTTTAGCATCATCCCTTCCCAAGAAACCCCAGGGCTGATCTCCTTCAGAATGGACTGGTTGGATCTCCTTGCAGTCCAAGGGACTCTCAAAAGTCTTCTCCAACACCACACTTCAAAAGCATCAATTCTTCAGTGCTCAGCCTTCCTCACAGTCCAGCTATCACATCCATACGTGACCACAGGAAAGACCATAGCCTTGACTAGGCGAACCTTTGTTGGCAAAGTGATGTGTCTGCTTTTGAATATGCTATCTAGGTTGGTCATAACTATCCTTCCAAGGAGTAAGTGTCTTTTAGTTTCATGGCTGCAGTCACCATCTGCAGTGATTTTCGAGCCCAGAAGAACTGTACAAAAAGATCTTCATGACCCAGATAATCATCATGGTGTGATCACTGACCTAGAGCCAGACATCCTGGAATGTGAAGTCAAGTGGGCCTTAGAAAGCATCACTACGAACAAAGCTAGTGGACGTGATGGAATTCCAGTTGAGCTATTCCAAATCCTGAAAGATGATGCTGTGAAAGTGCTGCACTCAATATGCCAGCAAATTTGGAAAACTCAGCAGTGGCCACAAGATTGGAAAAGGTCAGTTTTCATCCCAATCCCAAAGAAAGGCAATGCCAAAGAATGCCCAAACTACCGCACAATTGCACTCATCTCACACGCTAGTAAAGTAATGCTCAAAATTCTCCAAGCCAGGCTTCAACAATACATGAACCATGAACTTTCTGATGTTCAAGCTGGTTTTAGAAAAGGCAGAGGAACTAGAGATCAAATTACCAACATCTGCTGTGTCATTGAAAAAGCAAGAGAGTTCCAGAAAAACATCTATTTCTGCTTTATTGACTATGCCAAAGCCTTTGACTGTGTAGATCACAATAAACTGTGAAAATTCTGAAAGAGATAGGAATACCAGGCCACCTGACCTGCCTCTTGAGAAACCTATATGCTGGTCAGGAAGCAACAGTTAGAACTGGACATGGAACAATAGACTGTTTCCAAATAGGAAAAGAAGTACGTCAAGGCTGTATATTGTCACCCTACTTATTTAACTTTTATGCAGAGTACGTCATGAGAAACGCTGGGCTGGAAGAAGCACAAGCTGGATCAGGATTGCTGGGAGAAATATCAATAACCTCAGACATGCAGATGATACCACCCTTATGACAGAAAGTGAAGAGGAACTAAAAAGCCTCTTGATTAAAGTGAAAGTGGAGTGTGAAAAAGTTGGCTTAAAGTTCAACATTCGGAAGACGAAGATCATGGCAACCGGTCCCATCACTTCATGGGAAATAGATGGGGAAACAGTGGAAACAGTGACAGACTTTATTTTTCTGGGCTCCAAAATCACTGCAGATGGTGACTGCAGCCATGGAATTAAAAGCCACTTACGCCTTTGAAGGAAAGTTATGAGCAACCTAGATAACATATTAAAAAGCAGAGACATTACTTTGCCAAAAAAAAAGGTCCATCTAGTCAAGGCTATAGTTTTTCCTGTGGTCATATATGGATGTGAGTGTTGGACTGACTATGAAAAAAGCTGAGTGCTAAAGAATTGATGCTTTTGAACTGTGGTGTTGGAGAAGACTCTTTAGAGTCCCTTAGACTACAAGGAGATCCAACCAGTCCATTCTGAAGGAGATCAGCCCTGGGATTTCTTTGGAAGGAATGATGCTAAAGCTGAAACTCCAGTACTTTGGCCACCTAATGTGATGAGTTGACTCATTGGAAAACACTCTGATGCTGGGAGGGATTTGGGTCAAGAGCAGAAGGGGACGACAGAGGATGAGATGGCTGGATGACATCACTGACTAGATGGACATGAGTCTGAATGAACTCCGGGAGTTGGTGATGGACAGGGAGGCCTGGCCTGCTGCGATTCATGGGGTCACAAAGAGTCGGACACGACTGAGTGACTGAACTGAACTGATTGTATTTTTATATATAAAAATTAGCCTGAATTTTCACTTTGGACTAGTGTAAGGACAATGACCCTCTAAGTTTGAAAGAGAGGAAGAACTGGAGTCAGAGAAACATGTGAAGATATTATGCTGCTGGCTTTGAAGACGGAAGAAGAATATAAGCATATATATCATTCCAAGATATAAGGAATGCAGGTGGCCCCTGGAAATTGGAATAGGAGAAAGAATTAATCCTCACCTGGAACATCCTGAAAGATCCAAGCCCTCCAGATGTCTTGATTTAAACCCAATGAGACTCATTTCAAGTCACAGTGTCAGGGGAAGCATAAGGACTGAAACAGCCCACCCTGGCTAGACCCTCTAGTAACCATTTGCGTGAATTGTTTTACAACAGGAGGTCCTGGTAAGGAATACGGAACTAATAAGCCACCACCAATTGGAAGAGTTCAGGAAAAGTCATAAGGAGATGCCACACATCTGTCCACCTCCCAGAATCCCTCTCGCTAGTATCCATCCTGGCTAAGTGATGCATGTGCCAGCATGAAGGACTCTGAGTCAGAATGATTGGCCAAAGACATCCCAGAAATTAATGTCATCACCATAAAACCTGAGACTGTGAACCAAGTGGCAGAGCAGTCCTCCTAGGTTCCCTTAGCCTGCTGCTCTCTGCCCCGGTGCCTTCTTCCAGTAAAGTCTCTTACTTTGTCAGCACTTGTCTCCTTGGACAATTCTTTTCCAAGTCTTAGACAAGAGCCCGCTCTTGGGGAGCTGGAGGGGTGCCCCTGCTTCCTACAATGTGTGAGTCTGTTTAGTTGAAAGAGGGATGTTCACGTATGCAAATACATGTATATATACACACACTCCTTACTCTTGAAGGTTTTCTTTGGACTCAAAATATATCCACCATTTCATGTATTTCACAACTTTCATCTGAATTAGGTTGTTTTATCCCATACTGCCTTCAGAAATAAGGGTCTTATTCCCAGGTGGATTACATTTTAACAATTATTTGAGAAAGCAGTTCAAATTTATTCAGTACCTTCTTCAGTTGCATACAAATGAATCATATATTATGTATTCTCAGTTTTGTAAGAATCCTTTAATTTGACAGATTATACATTTTAAAGATGTGAAGATTACTGAATATGATTGTACTCTTGTAAATTAATTAAAATTAAAATTTTAGTGTTCATGAGTCAGGTCAGATCTAAATATAGCTGATTCACTCCAGACACTGCTAGAAGATACACCTTATAACTGTTGCAGGAAGGGGGACCCTTTCCAGGGCCCCTGAAACTGGACTCTTTTCTAACACTCAGAAATGAATTGTCTGAGGAGATTTTATTGGGAAAGGGTAGCCAGGCGGAGAGTACTAGGGTAAGGGAACTGAGGAGAACTGCTCTGCCACTGGCTCTCTGGTTTTATGGTGATGGGATTAGTTTCTGGGTTGTGTTTAGCCAATCATTCTCACTCAGAGTCCTTCCTGGTGGTGCTCGCCTTATTCAGCCAAGATGGATGCTAGAAAGAAGGATTCTGGGAGGTGGTCAGACATGTGGTGTCTCCTTTTGACCTTCCCCAAACTCTTCCAGTTTGTGGTGGCTTATTAGTTCCATGTTCCTTCCCAGGACCTCCTGTCTTAAAACAACTCATGGCAATGGTTACCTGGTGCCTGGCCAGGATGGGAGGTTTCAGCCAGTGTGCTTCCCCTAACATAACTAGGAAGAAAGAAAAGTGTTATATATTGATAGAGAAATAGTGAAATTAAGCCAATTTAAATTTGTAAACTATTTCTCCCATGAAATAAAGGGTTAACATACATATGTAAATGGAGTAAACATCATATATTGATTGAAGAAAGGAGAATAGTACAGATGCAACATCATGCATAAGCTTCAGAAACAAATCACAGCTGAATTAGATCTATGGGGAGCCCAGAAGAGGTTGGAAAAATCTCACCAAACAATCACTGGATTGGTAATGGAACTATCATAAAATAAGTGTTTTTAAGTTAGCTTCTTATGCAGTAAGAGCCAACCAATAAAAGCTAACAGAACTGAGGAATGTTAGATAAATTAAATAGACTTGTTTAGGCTTCAGGGACAAAACAGAGCAGGCCTCTGACCTGGCTTCTAACCTACCTGGACACTGACCTGAGTATGAGTGACTGTTAATGACGGCTTACTGTGAGTGCAAGACTTGAAGCACCTTGGATGAGGTGGGGGAGGAATCTTGAGACTGTTGAGCCCCTGGAGATGGTCTGGCCATCAGGCCCCAGGCTTCACCACTTTTCAAGTTTCACATGACAAAACCAACAGCATTAACATGAAATCAGAAGTGCAATTTGCTCACAGACTAATTATGATATTAGTTTGAGTCCTGGTATTATATCTGGGAACCCCAAACTGCAATCTTTGAAGTCTCACCTATAGACAGGACACACTGCCTGGAACCCTTTTCCAATGGGGACTCCAGATGAGCTGTCATGGGACTTCTCAGTGCTGTTTGAGTCCGGATGCATCCACTGCTGTTTCTACTTTTCTTTTAATGTTAATATATTAAAAGTAAGCTAGATAATTCTCTAATAAATATTGGTAATATTTACTTGGGTATAATGAGTGGCTTATTTTGTTAACAAATCCTTTGAACCTGAGACGAAAGTGAAAACTTCTGGCAAAACAGGGAAATTATAATAATTTGTTTTATATCATTCTAAGTATTTTTATTGATATTTGAAGATAACATTCGTGGTTAAATACAGATAATTGTATTTATGAGAGACTCTGTGGAAGTTCCCTCCAGGAAATCAGGAGTCAAAAGGACATGTGCCTCTCTTTACAAAATGCTGACCTGTATCACATGTACAGACATAAATTGAAGCTCTCTCAGTGAACTCCGGGAGTTGGTGATGGACAGGGAGGCCTGGCGTGCTGCAGTTCGTGGGGTCGCAAAGAGTCGGACATGACTGAGCGACTGATCTGATCTGATCTGATCTGATCTGAATGAGTCATTCTTTGATCATGAGGATAAATGGATATTACATACGCATATGTAGGTGCTCAGTCATGTCTGACTCTTCATGACCCCATGGACTGTAGCCCACCAGGCTCCTCTGTTCACAGAATTCTCCAGGCAAGTATACAGGAGTGGGTTTCCATTTCCTCCTCCAGGCGATCTTCCCAAATCAGGGATCAACACAGATCTCCCACATTACAGGCAGATTCTTTACTGTCTGAGCCACCAGGGAAGCCCACTTCCTATTCATGGTTATTAAAATTTTGAAAAGAGGATATATTTTGTTTAAAGTAGTAGAAAGAGTCATTTCTATGCAGCACTGGAAATTTGCAAACAGATACAAGTAGATACTACAATTTAAAAAGTGTTAACAGTGTTTGTAAAGTGTAAACCAGCCAATCCTTCATACTAATGAGATAAGATTTATTCCCATAGATACCAAAATCCATACTTCAATGAACAGATATAGAAAATTAAAGTGATATATTATGCTCAGAAATATAAAATGTAAATTAAAATTTTCTTTATCATTTTTAACATTTTCCCTGATTCGAAGGTGATACTAAGTGAATCTATTTGAATTTGTGTTTCTATGTAGACTGCACTTGGAGTCACATAGTTGATAATCATTTTCCCACTGACTAGGGTAGGCACTGTGAACACAACTGAATGAGAGAACATAATAAAGTGAAGAATAAAACTGAATAACCACCAATATTAAAAACAAAACAAAACAAAAACTTAAGTACTCCATTTTTAAGAAGGGCAGTTAAGACAGTGATTAACATAGGTACACAGAAGTGAAAACAGTGGTATCAGCTTTCCTCTATCACAAAACTTTGTGTCTTGCCCCAGCTATTAAGTGTTGTGTTTTCCCATATGAATAATGTAACTTGTGACTATTCTTTCAGTAATAAAAAATAAAAATTATTTGGAACAATGTCTGTCACTTGAGAAGAAATTATTCTTTAGAAATATATGTTCAGTTCAGTTCAGTCACTCAGTCGTGCCCGACTCTTTGCGACCCCATGAATTGCAGCATGCCAGGTCTCCCTGTTCATCACCAAGTCCCGGAGTTCATTCAGACTCACATCCATTGAGTCAGTGATGCCATCCAGCCATCTCATCCTCTGTCGTCCCCTTTTCCTCCTGCCCCTAATCCCTCCCAGCATCAGAGTCTTTTCCAATGAGTCAACATATCGCATGAGGTGACCAAAGTACTGGACTTTCAGCTTTAGCATCATTCCTTCCAAAGAACACCCAGAGATGATCTCCTTCAGAATGGACTGGTTGGATCTCCTTGCAGTCCAAGGGGTGCTCAAGAGCTTTTTCTAACACCGCAGTTCAAAAGCATCAATTCTTCATCACTCAGCTTTCTTCACAGTCAGTCCAACTTTCACATCCATACATGACCATTGGAAAAACCATAGCCTTGACTAGACTGACCTTTGTTGGCAAAGTAATGGCTCTGCTTTTCAGTATGCTATCTCGGTTGGTCATAACTTTTCTTCTAAAGAGTAAGGGTCTTTTAATTTCATGGCTGAAGTCACCATCTGCAGTGATTTTGGAGCCCAGAAAAATAAAGTCTGTCACAGTTTTCACTGTTTTCCCATCTATTTCCCATGAAGTGATGGGACCAAATGCCATGATCGTAGTTTTCTGAATGTTGAGCTTTAAGCCAACTTTTTCACACTCCACTTTCACTTTAATCAAGAGGCTTTTTAGTTCCTCTTTACTTTCTGCCATAAGGGTGGTGTCATCTGCATATCTGAGGTTATTGATGTTTCTGCTGGCAATCTTGATTCCAGCTTGTGCTTCTTCCAGCCCAGCGTTTCTCATAATGTACTCTGCATAGAAGTTAAATAAGCAGGTGACAATATACAGCCTTGACATACTCCTTTTCCTATTTGGAACCAGTCTGTTGTTCCATGTCCAGTTCTAACTGTCACTTCCTGACCTGCATATATGTTTCTCAAAAGCCCCTAAAATAAATTGAAATTTTAAATATTGTGCATCAAGTCTGAGGGAAAAAAAAAAAAATGAGAAAGTAGCAAATGGCAAAAGGGAAATCTGCCTATAAATCAGACAGAGAAGGAAACATAATAAAGTTTTTTACTTCAACAGTATATTATATCTACATAATATATAGATATAGTACCCAAATTCTATCACTTATCATTTCCTGAAGTTTCCCAGATGGCACAGTGGTGGAAAAAAAAAAAAAAAAATCTGCCTGCCAGTTCAGGAGATGCAAGAGACACAGGTTTGATCCCTGAGTCCAGAAGATCCCTGGAAGAAGGAAATGGCAAACCACTCCAGTATTCTTCTTGCCTGGAAATTTCCTTGGAAAGAGGAGCCTGGTGGGCTACAGTCCTTGAAGTCACAAACAGGTGGACATGACTGAGAACTGAGCATAATAATGGCACACACGGGCCCACACACACACACACACATATCATTTCATGCATGTGTAAATATGTCTCCTTTTTAATAGGATAATTTTGTGTTTTGTAATTAAAAAAAAAACTTTAAAAATTTGTTAAAGAAACAGTGTTAGAGGAAAATGGCCATAAGAGGCAAAAAAAGAAAAAAAAAATGTATCTAATGAGCTCAAGTAGACCCTGAGAGACCTGAAAAGGAAAAAGATTAATCAATTCTGGCAGCAGTCCAACTGCTAAATCCCCATAATGCCCAGAATTATAATAAAAGTGGAAAAAGTCAATGTATTCAAAAGAGAAAATAATGATATCTCAGATTTAATGAGCTAAGGGAATAAACCCACAATTTGCAATAGTAAATACCATGTACAGTAGTAGGATATTTTTTAAAGTTTAAATGGTAAAAATCTTTGTAAATTTTAAAAAATCATCAACAATTATTAATTTATTTTTATTGAAGTATAGTTGAATTACACTACCATGTTTGTTTTAGGTATTCAGCACAGTAATTCGTACACACACACACACACACACACATATGTATATATATGCATATATAGATAGATAGATAGATAGATTTGTTTTCCTTCAAATTCTCCTCCCTTATAGGTTATTACAGAACCCAGGGATGCGGGTTTGATCCCTCAGTTGAGAAGATCCCCTGGAGAAGAAAATGGCAACCCACTCCAGTATTCTTGCCTGGAGAGGAGCTTGGGGGACTAAAGTCCAAAGGGTCACAGAGAGTCAGACGTGACTGAAGTGACAGCACAGCACACAATAGTGATTTTGAGTATATTTTCATATGCCTTTTAGACATCTGTGTCTTTGGAGAAATATGTTTAGATCTTCTGCTAATTTTTAATTGGAATTTTTTAAAATATATATTGAGCTGCATGAGATGTTTGATATATTCAGGAGATTAACTCTTACTGGTCACACCTTTAGGAAAAAAATTTTGATTTGTTTATGGTTCCCTTCACTGTGCAAAAGCATTTAAGCTTAATTAAGTACCATTTCTTTATTTTTATTTTCATTTCTATTACTCTAGGATAGAGATCCAAAAAGATACTGCTGTGATTAAGTGAAAGTCCCGCCTATATTTTCGTCTAAGAGCTTATAATATCTGGTCTTATATTTGGGTTTTTAATCTACTTTAAGTTTATCCTCTGCATGCTGTTAGAATATTCTAATTTCAATCTTGTTCATGAAGCTGTTCAGTTTTCCCAGCACCACTTATTGAAGAGACTATGCTTACGGTTTAGTTTTTCTTCCTTTGTCATAGATTGGTTGATCTTGGGTAAATGGGCTTAATTCTGAGAGCTTTCTATTCTGTTGCATTGATCAACATTTATATTTTTGTCCCAATACCATATTGTTTTGGTACTTTAGCTTTGCAGTATAGTCTGAAGTCAGGAAGTCTGATTCCTACAGTTACATTTTTATTTTGAAAGATTCCTTTTATTTGGGGGTTTTTATTTATTTATTTATTTGTGTGTGTGTGTGTTTATAAGAATCTGTCTGCTGATGCAGGAGACTTGAGTTTGATCCCTGGGTTGAGAAGATACCCTGGAGAAGGAAATGGCAGCCAACTCCAGTGTTCTTGCCTGGAAATTGCATAGAAAGAGGAGCCTGGTGGGATACAATCCATGGGGTCACAAAGAGTTGGAGACATGACAGCCATTAAACAACAACTTATATGGACATAGCAACAGTGACCTTAAATTAAGAATATTCACATTTGAAAAGCTCATTTACTTTCTGTAAATGGGTAACTTAGTTATAAACATGGAGTAAGATGAGTATAAATATGTTTGAGGGAAAAGGGCACAAGAGTCACATGCAGATTCATGGATGAGCCTTAGAAACACAATGTAGAGACTCACAGCTGAATATAGATTCATCAGGTGCCAGGCAGGGCTCAGTACCACTCCCCACCTGATTGCCCCATTCAATAATAAAGGCATTATGGTAAATCATTTTATTTGATATTGGCTTGTTATGCTGCAATAACTGAGGAAATTGTTGATTGAATAACCAGAACAAACATTATTGACATCAGTGAAAATATTCTGCTTCTTTTTGATTTTGTTGTTTTTCAGGCACTAAGTCATGTCTAACTCTTTGCTACCCAATGAAATGGAGCATGCCCGGCTTCCCTATCCTTCACTATCTCCCTGAGTTTGCTCAGACTCATTTCCATTGAGGATTGACCATTTCCAGTCCTGTGGACACTGCTTTGTCTTCCAGATTTGCTGACATATTAAATGCAACACCGTGATGGCATCATCCTTTAAGAGGTCAATCCTCATTCCAATTCTCAAAATGAGTAATACTAAATAATATAAGATAAGATCAGATAAGTCACTCAGTCATGTCCGACTCTTTGCAACCCCATGAATTGCAGGACGCCAGGCCTCCCAGTCCATCATCAACTCCTGGAGTTCACTTACACTCACATCCATCTAGTCAATGATACCATCCAGCCACATCATCCTCTGTCGTCCCCTTCTCCTCCTGCCCCAATCCCTCCCAGTATCAGAGTCTTTTCCAATGAGTCAACTCTTCACATGAGGTGGCCAAAGTACTGGAGTTTCAGCTTTAGCATCATTCCTTCCAAAGAAATCCCAGGGCTGATCTCTTTCAGAATGGACTGGTTGGATCTCCTTGCAGTCCAAGGGACTTTCAAGAGTCTTCTCCAACACCACAGTTCAAAAGCATCAATTATTTGGTGCTCAGTCTTCTTCACAGTCCAACTCTCACATCCATATACGACCACAGGAAAAACCATAACCTTGACTAGAAAAACCTTTGTTGCCAAAGTAATGTCTCTCCTTTTGAATATGCTATCTAGGTTGATCATAACTTTCCTTCCAAGGAGTAAGAGTCTTAATTTCATGGCTGCAGTCACCACCTGCAGTGACACTGTTTCCACTGCTTCCTCATCTATTTCCCATGAAGTGATGGGACTAGATGCAATGATCTTCGTTTTCTGAATGTTGAGCTTTAAGCCAACATTTTTACTCTCCTCTTTCACTTTGATCAATAGGCTTTTTAGTTCCTCTTCACTTTCTGCCATAAGGATGGTGTCATCTGCATATCTGAGGTTATTGATATTTCTCCCGGCAATCTTGATTCCAGCTTGTATTTCTTTCAGCCCAGTGTTTCTCATGATGTAATCTGCATAGAAGTTAAATAAACAGGGTTACATTATACAGCCTTGACGAACTCCTTTTCCTATTTGGAAACAGTCTGTTGTTCCATGACCAGTTCTAACTGTCGCTTCCTGACCTGCATACAAATTTCTAAAGAGGCAGATCAGGTGGTCTGGTATTCCCATCTCTTTCAGAATTTTCCACAGTTTATTGTGATCTACACAGTCAAAGGCTTTGGCATAATCAATAAAGCAGAAATAGATGTTTTTTGGAACTCTCTTGCTTTTTCCATGATCCAGCGGATGTTGGCAATTTGATCTCTGGTTCCTCTGCCTTTTCTAAAACCAGCTTGAACAGCAGGAAGTTCACAGTTCACATGTTGCTGAAGCCTGGCTTGGAGAATTTTGAGCATTACTTTACTAGCGTGTGAGATGAGTGCAATTGTTTGGTAGTTTGAGCATTCTTTGGCATTGCCTTTCTTTGGGATTGGAATGAAAACTGACCTTTTCGAGTCCTGTGGCCACTGCTGAGTTTTCCAAATTTGCTGGCATATTGAGTGCAGCACTTTCACAGCATCATCATTCAGGATTTGAAATAGCTCAACTGAAATTCCATCACCTCCACTAGCTTTGTCCATAGTGATGCTTTCTAAGGCCCACTTGACTTCACATTCCAAGATGTCTGGCTCTAGGTCAGTGATCACACCATCGTGATTATCTGGGTCTTGAAGCTCTTTTTTGTACAGTTCTTCTGTGTATTCTTGCCACCTCTTCTTAATATCTCTGCTTCTGTTAGGTCCATAACATTTCTGTCCTTTATCGAGCCCATCTTTGCATGAAATGTTCCTTTGGTATATCTGATTTTCTGGAAGACATCCCTAGTCTTTCCCATTCTGTTGTTTTCCTCTATTTCTTTGCATTGATCACTGAAGAAATCTTTCTTATCTCTTCTTGCTATTCTTTGGAACTCTGCATTCAGATTTTTATATCTTTCCTTTTCTCCTTTGCTTTTCGCTTCTCTTCTTTTCACAGCTATTTGGAAGGCCTCCCCAGACAGCCATTTTGCTTTTTTGCATTTCTTTTCCATGGGGATGGTCTTGATCCCTGTCTCCTGTACAGTGTCACGAACCTCATTCCATAGTTCATCAGGCACTCTATCAGATCTAAGCCCTTAAATCTATTTCCCACTTCCACTGTATAATCGTAAGGGATTTAATTTAGGTCATACTTGAATGGTCTAGTGGTTTTCCCTACTTTCTTCAATTTGAGTCTGAATTTGACAATAAGGAGTTCATTGTCTAAGCATTGGAAGTTTTCAAATGTAAACAATGAAATAATTCAATGAAAATATTAAAATATGCCATCCATTATGTGTGCATGCTAATTGCTTCCAGTAGTGTTCGATTCCTTGGGACCCCATGGACTGTAGCCCACCAGGCTCCCCTCTCTGTGGAATTCTCCAGACAAGAAAGTGGAGAGGGTATCCATTTCCTTCTCCAGAGGATTTTCCTGACCCAGGGATCAAACCTGTGTCTCCTGTATTGCAGGCAGTTTATTACCTCCTGAGTCACCAGAAAAGACCAGGATGCTATGGTATGGGGAAAAAAAAAACAACCTTTTGGCCAAAGCAGTGTATGTAGACACACAAGTTGACCTTTAAACAAAAAGCAGGTTGGGTTCCAACCTACTGCACAGTCAAAAATCCTCCTATAAACTCATCTTTCTGTATCACTGATTCAACCAACTTTAAAAAAAAATACAAATTATCTTGGTTCTTAAATGTATTTTTTAAATGAATAATGCAACTCATCACTTCAGGGAAAGAGTAGAAATTACTTAGGATGGCATATTTAATTTGAAAAGTAATTATTCTTAATAAACCTATGATACCCCATCAAAGAAATGGAATTTCTGGAAATATTTGATTCAAAGGTAGGAAAATTTTGAAGTAGAAAAAAAGAAAAACTGCCTGTGTATATAACTGAGGCTAAAGTTTAATAAAGAGAGCTACTAAAAGTACACAGAGAGAGTGAAACTCATTTAGTCATGCCTAGCTCTTTGCAACCCCATGGACTATAGCTCACCAGGCTCCTCTGTAAGTGGGATTCTCCAGACAAGAATACTGGAGTGGGTTGCCATGCCCTTCTCCAGGGGGTCTTATCGACTCAAGGCTTGAACAAGGGTCTTTTGCTTTGCAGGCAGACTCTACCATCTCAGCTACCAGGGAAGCCCTAAAATTACACAAAGAAACTGAATTTAAAAATAGAAATTAGATGAAGGAGTAAATTTTATTCCACAGTGATCAAGAACCACAATTTCTGGTTCTGAGGCTTTGAGTTATGCAATCAAGGGCACTTCATCAGCCTTAGTATAATTGGCCATTTTATACTGGCATGAAATAGAATCTCTTCAGAGTCCTCTTTATGTCTTTATTTCTCAGACTCCAGATGAAGGGGTTCAGCATAGGTGTGGCCACCGTGTACATCACCAAGGCTATTGCACTTGAGTGTGAGAGATGGATAGCAGCAGACCTAAGGTACACTTCTAAGGTAGTACAATAAAATAGAAAGACAACTGAGAGGTGGGACACACAGATAGAAAACACTTTATACTTCCCCTGGGCTGATGAGATGTTACATATACATGAAACTATTTTAGAAAAAGAGTAAAAGATACCAGCAAAAGGACCACCACCTAGCAGGGCAGCTGCAACATACATCACTATGTTATTAAGAAAGTTGTCAGGACAGGCAAGTTGTACCAACTGATTCAGTTCATAGAAAAAGTGGGGAATTTGCACAACTGGACAAAAGGACAGTCACAACAACATTAAGCTATGTAGCAAGGAATACATGGCAACCCAGGATGTCAGAACCAGAAATCCACAGAGATGGGGGCTCATGATGACCATGTATGCAAAGGGTGGCAAATGGCCACAAAGCAGTCCTAGGCCATCACAGTTAGGAGGACATCATCTCGTTCTCCAAAGAGAATATAAAATACATCTAGGTGATGCAGCCTTCATAGGTAATAACTTTGCTCTGTGTTTGAATATTTACCAGCATCTTTGGGAAGGTGGTGGAGGTGAAACAGATGTCTGCAAAGGACAGGTTGGAGAGGAGGAAGTACATGGGGGCGTGGAGGTGGGTGTCTGAGCTGATGGCCAGGATAATGACCAGGTTTCCAAATGCAGTAATCAGGTACATGGATGCAGAAAAAAAGTCCAAATGTGAGCAGCTGTAATTTTGGTTCCTCTGAAAGTCCCAGAAGAAGAAATTTTGAAATTTGTGTATTATTCACTGGTTCCATGTGGTGGAGGTGACTAACAGGAAAAAGAAAAAATATATGACTAATTGTTGCAACAACTGACATAATTCACATAGCTAAAACTATTTAGCTCTTTAGAAATCAATGTTAGTATTTTATTTACAGATAAATTCTTTTTGAGGGTATACTCCATTTCATCTCTGACTAGGAATATTTGTCCCATTCTCAAAATATTTCCAGAAATTATATATTCTAGAGATTTAATGAGAAATTGTTTCATATATTTGGTGTGTTTTTTTTTTTTTTTTTTTTTTTTACCGTTTTTACACGTCCTTTTATTAAACAAGAACTCCTTCATGACAATTCAATATTTATTAGCGATTAGTGTTGAGAAAATTATTTCCATTTACATATAAAAATACAGATTTGAACACTATGGAAACAATCAGGACAAGTACCATGAAAAAACTGGTCCTTCAAAAGAAATAAAGGGGGACAACTGAGGGCAGTGTCAGGCTTTGTAGGCTGTCAGGAATAAACCAACAGGAGCGAAGGGTCTGGGGCCCCCAAACCACTCTGAATGGATAGTCAAATCTGGGGCTGGTGGGAGATGAGTGGTGCCCACACTAGCCTCAGAAGCCAGGATGGGAGCTCGAACTGACCAATAGCATAAACTGAAGTTCACTGAACACACATCACCTCAGCTCACCCCACAACTGCATCTACACTGTTAAAGGAAATAGACTTTTAAGAAGCAAAGTGTAGTAGTTATTAAATTAACATTGCCCCTCCCCCCAAGTACCACTGGGCTAAGTACCAGAGTAGTCACATATTCATATATTTGATAAATATATTGAGCGCCATCTATGTTTAAAGTACATGCAGACAATAAGTAGAGAGTGATGGAAAACAAATCTCCCACAATCCAAGGATGATGAGAGATGATGTGCAAATAAAATATTATATGTCAGCTGGTGTCAAATATTATGAAGAAAACAAAATCAGATATAAAGAAGAGAGTTGTAGGAGGTGTTATTTTGTACTGAGGGTTCAGGCAGGGTTAGAAAGCATGGTGATAATTGAACAGATAGCTAAGAAAGAGAGAGAAGGATCTAGTTTGACATCAGGAGAATTGTGTGCCTGACCACTGTAAAGTAACTGAGGAAGATGCTCATTACACATGTTCAGATCCAAACAAGGAAGCCAGTAGGGCAGAGGAATAAGCTAGAACAGGAGTGATTAGAGATGGTGTCAGGGATGCTGAGGAACAAGGGGCCTTCCCACTACAGGTGAACCTTCAGTCCACAGAGAATCACTCCTTCTGTGTCGTTCCCAGCACTTTATGAATTTAATCATAAAAGCTTCCTGTGATTTCATCAGAACCACTTCTTCATACAATCTGTTGATTGAATTCTGGCTTCTGTGTTGTAAGTCATCTTAATGTGTGAGTCCAGGTGCCTCAAAGAACTGCTCTCACTTTCCAAGTCTCAGGTGCGCGTGCACGCACGCACACACACACACACACACACACACACACACACACACACACACACAACGTTGTCTTCCTAGGTTGTGTTACTGCCATGCATTCCTCACCCAGATCCACCCTCCTTAGGCCACAATTAGTTACAACTCAAGCTAGTCAGATCACATTATCTTTCTCATGAAGGATTTGTAAATGGTACCTAGAAAGTCCAGTTTATTAGTGTTCCTTGGAAATAAACCTGGAAATAAACTTGGAGTTCCATTTCAGTATGGCTAATTTCTGCTTTTTATTTAAAGAAATATAAAAAAGCATGAGAGAGAGGAGTGGAATGGACATAGGAATATCAGTGGAAAATATCCAGTAAACTCAAACAGCTCTTGATGCAATGCAATGAATAAAACCTCCCTTGGTTTGTCAACATTCCAAGTCCAAAGACATCTCCCTGATGTCCAAAAAAACAGTCTTTTGGACTCTGGGAGAGCGAGAGGTTAGGATGATTTGGGAGAATGGCATTGAAATATGTATAATATCTTATATGAAACGAGTCGCCAGTCCACGTTCTATGCACGATACTGGATGCTTGGGGCTTGTGCACTGGGATGACCCAGAGGGATGGTATGGGGAGGAAGGAGGGAGGAGGGTTCAGGATGGGGAACACATGTATACCTGTGGCAGATTCATTTTGATATATGGATATATGGCAAAACCAATACAATATTTTAAAGTTAAATAAAATAAAATTTAAAAACAAAACAACAACAACGGAAAAAACAATAAAGAAAAGCATATTTTTTCTAAGGACACAAACAGTGACATCTTTATGATGTGGAATACTTTACAGTTTGAATATCCCAAGAGGAAAACATGCAAATGGGATAACTATCAGTTCAAAACTGGAAATACATAGAACACAACAAAAGCTGAAGACGTCTTTTTCCTGAGGCTTTCCCTATTTGTCCACTCCTGTTAATAAATAAAATCTTTAGACATACTGTCTACATCTACTGGAAGCATTTTATGCTTCCATTCCTTTTAATTGGGCTTCCACTATTACCATTTAATTGTCAACACTGAGACTTGCATTTCCCAGCACAATGTTCACTTAATTTTTAGATCGTAAACAAATACATTAATATGAGGGAAGCCAGCAGACAGCTGATCTCTGGCCTCTGTCAGGCACATGTTTCTGGCTTCCCTCCTCTCTGCTTCTCTCCCTGCAGTGTCTGTGGAACTCTGAGACTCACCTTCAACAGATTCAGAGAGAAGGCTTTCCTGATAGAAGTCAAAACTCCTCCCTAAAAGATTGATGAGGCAGACCAAATTTTTGTTCCCAAACAGGACAACAGGAACAGATCAAGCACTCGCCTCTCAGCCAGTGCTTGCTGTTATATGACTGCAAAAGCAAGGACCACATCCTATCTAACCAAAGTGACACCGGCTGAGGGACTGCAACAGAAGAGATATTTAGAGCTTCCATGTTAGCTCATTAGACATGTTTTCCTCTCGTTACTCTAACCGCTATGTACATGATTTCCCTTGGAGACACTGGTCTGGACAGAATGAATTTTTTTTTCCTGCTAATTCTCTGTTCCTAAGAGATTGCTTTATAAGATAAATTAAATTTTTATTGCTGCTTCTCTTTTAACTCTCTTTCTTCCAAAGCTCTAATTCTCACAGAATCTCATCACATCCCTGTGTTCAAATTTTCTGAAACATTAGATTAAGAGTTTGTCTTGACTAGGTCACATGGGTCTTCAAAGCTTTGAATTATGGCAAGGACACAATCACTTAAATTTTTAAAAATAACTCTTTCCCTCTTCAAAAAGAGGGATAAGTTGCTTTTTTTAGTGTAAAACCTTAGGAATTATAATCCCTAGGTTCATGATAGCCTTCCCAAGACAATTAAAAATGTACTACCTATATTATATATCGAGAACTGACATTGTTTTTTGAGAACTGACATTTTTAACAGCATTATAAAACACTTGTATTTAATTATAAAAGGGATATTTATACATTGTTATGCCCAATAAGCTACTTGATCCTTGACCCAAGGATCTAGCTCATGTCTCTTAAGTCTCCCACATTGACAGGCAGGTTCTTTACCACTAGTGCCACCTGGGATGCCCTGGCATATTATAGAAATTGTCAAATGTAATTTTAAAAACAGTAAACTGTATGAAGTAGTACTTTAACGAACTCCATTCTCCATTATCAAAATGAGACTGAAGGATTTAATATTCTACTTAATGATATAAACCAAGTAAGGGCTGGAGTCTGGATTGGAATCTCTTAGTTCTAGAACTCTGGGTAGTGATTCTCAACCAGGGGAGATTTTGCCCCTGGGAATACTTGACAGTATCTGAAGGGATTCTAGTAATCTCCCATAGACCACAGAACAATGTGCAATACAAATAATTAGCCTGTGCAAGGCAACAGTAAGAATGTGATAAATCCTATTCAGACCAGAACATCTATAGATTCATTTTGCATAAAAATCACCAAGATTTGTGGTTCAAGTACAAATTCTGATTCATCAAGTCTCTAGTGAGTCCAAGGACTGCATTTCTAATGAGCCCCCAAGAGTAGTTGATGCTACAGTTCCTAGTCTGGGGATCACATTCGATAGCAAGGCTATGGCCCTGTATTAGAGTCAGGTATACACTGGGTTAGTCTTCTCACCAAGAATCTTTTATGTATATAAGTTTGAAAACAAGTTCTTCACTCACTTATAGGAGAAAAGTGAAAGTGTTAGTTGTTCAGTCATGTCCAATCATGTCCTGTAGCCTTCCAGACTCCTCTGTCCATGGGATTTCCCAGGCAACAATACTGGAGTGGACAGCCATTTCCTTCTCCAGGGGATCTTCCCAACCCAGGGATTGAACCCAGGTCTCCTGCACTGCAGGCAGATTCTTTACCACTGAGCCACCAGAGTGGGAGTCACTTATAGGTGGTTACACATAATTTGTCATCATAAACACATCAACCACTGCTTGACCTTAATGAAAACAAGACTTTCATATGGACATCAAAACTGATACTTTATTGAAAAGATATAGAGCATGAAAATAAGATATTTGCCTAGTAATAAAAAATATATTTTATATTTTCATCTTTTTGACATATTTTCCGACTCAAAGGCCATATTAAGTGTATGTACTCAAACGTGTGCTTTTGTGTAGACTTCACTTGGAAACCTGTAATGGATTATAATATGTCAGTAACTAAGTTAGGCACTGTGGACAATGCTGAATAAGAGAACAGGATCCAAAAAGAGAATAAGACTGGATAATCACCTATAAAACACATTGTAGGTTCAAGTCTCCATTTTCAAGGACAGTTATGGCAGTGATTTTCAGAAGAATGTGGTACACAAAATGAAAAGCTGTAGTCTCAGATACCCTCTATTATAAGATCATATCAAATACCTTGGCTAATAATAAAAGTAGTTTTCCCACAGTAGTCCTATCGTTTACTACAATCTTTCAGTAGCACAAGAGAAAAAATATTTGGGATGATATATGTCACCTGAGCAGAAACTATTCTTGAGAAATGCATCCTGCCCTATGAAATAAATAGGCATTAGAGATATTTTAAATAAAGTTTGGGAAAGCTTTGAGAAAGTAGAAAACAAACAAAGGGGAAAACTGTTTATAAATCAGACAGAGAAGGAAACAGAAATGTGAGTTACTTCAATGGTATAAAGAAGTTGAATCAAAGAAATGAAAATTCAGGAAATAGAGACACAGAACAATTCTATGTTTACACTCTGATCAAATAATATTAAATTCTGGCTCAAATGCCTTGCAGTTTGCTAAAAATGAGGACTTCTTTAACCCTATGACAATTAGTCCTTCTATTACTGCCATCCCAAAGAATCTTTTCAGGGCTTTCTTTATATCTTCATACCTTAGACTAAGAGGAAATGGTTCAGCACAGGTGTAACCACAGTGAACATCACTGAGGCTGTTGCACTTGACTGTGAGCTATGGATACCAGCAGAGCAAAGGTACACTCTAGACTGTTATAGTAAATAAGGAGAAAACTGAGATGTGAGACATACAGATGGGTGCATACTTGTGCAATAGGTCACTTCAGTCATGTCTGATTCTTTGCAACCCTATGGACTGTAGCCTCCCAGGCTCCTCTGTTCATGGGATTCTCTAGGCAAGAATACTGGAGTAGGTTGACATGTCCTTCCCAGGGGATCTTCCTGACTGAGGTATCTCTTAAGTCTCCAGCATTGGCAGGCAGGTTCTTTACCACTAGCACCACCTGGGGGAACTATCTTAGAGCATGAGCAAAGGATCATAAGTGATCACCATCCATGAATACAGCTTCAAAATATATCCCTATGTCATTAAGAAGGACTTTATAATTGGTAAGTGGGGCCACCTGTTATATTCCACCTGTTGTTTATTCCCTATTCTGGAAAAGATCTCAGCTATTATTTCCATAGAACATTTTGTTTCTCTCCCAGTCTTTTCCTTCTAAGATACTCAATATACTTGTTACCTCTTCTAATGGAGTCCTATAATACTTGTAGATTCTCTTCATTAAGAAAAAAAAAAAATAGAAGAAGAAAAGCAGTTCTCTTATTTCTAAATCATTCTACCTTTGAGGTCACTATTTCTCATCACCATAAGATCTGCTCAACTTTTAGTGCTTTCTAATACACCTTTCAACTCATTTATCAGATCAGATCAGATCAGTCACTCAGTCGTGTCGGACTCTTCAATCCCATGAATGGCGAGCATGCCAGGCCTCCCTGTCCATCACCAACTCCCGAGTTAACTCAGACTCACATCCATCGAGTCAGTGATGCCATCCAGCCATCTCATCCTCTGTCATCCCCTCCTCCTCTTGCCCCCAATCCCTCCCAGCGTCAGAGTCTTTTCCAATGAGTCAACTCTTCGCATGAGGTGGCCAAAGTACTGGAATTTCAGCTTTAGCATCATTCTTTCCAAAGAAATCCCAGGGCTTATATCCTTCAGAATGGACTGGTTGGATCTCCTTGCAGTCCAAGGGACTCTCAAGAGTCTTCTCCAACACCACAGTTCAAAAGCATCAATTCTTCAGGCGCTCAGCCTTCTTCACAGTCCAACTCTCACATCCATACATGACCACAGGAAAAACCATAGCCTTGACTAGACAAACCTTTGTTGGCAAAGTAATGTCTCTGCTTTTGAATATGCTATCTAGGTTGGTCATAACTTTCCTTCCAAGGAGTAAGTGTCTTTTAATTTCATGGCTGCAGTCACCATCTGTAGTGATTTTGGAGGCCAGAAAAATAAAGTCTGACAGTGTTTCCACTGTTTCTCCATCTATTTCCCATGAAGTGATGGGACCGGATGCCATTATCTTCAACTCCAATATGTCTGTTTGGTTATGTTTAAGAGTTTTCATCTCTGAAAATTGTTTCTTATTTTCATTTTTTTTTTTTTTTATTTATGAGTTTAAGTGCTTTTGTGAGTGTTCCTATAGCTTCCTGTGTTTCTCCATGACACTATTTGAGTTTTCCACTGGCTTGATCACAATCTTCTATGGTGTTAAGATTGTTTTCTGGAAAACTGTAATTTTCTTTCTGTGATTCTGTGTTACTCTGGCTTTTTATGGTGCCCAATGGGTAGCTCCTCTTGCAGTGCATTTGAAATAACAAACACCTTTTTCACTTAGGTAAAGGTCTGTTCATTCTGATTGTAACAATTCAACCAACTGGTAACAAGAGGCCTTTCTGTGTTTTTCAGTTAGGTGACACAGTAACAAAAGTCTTTTGTTTCTTTTACCTGAGTTGCATCTGAGTTGCATTTATTGAAGTAGGAAATGCAACCCACTCCAGTATTCTTGCCTGGAAAATTCCATGGACAGAAGAGCCTGGAGGGCTGCAGTCCAGGGGTAGGCAAAGAGTTGGACATGACTGAGTGAGCATGCATGCACTCACTCATCTAGCTAAAAAAAAAAAAAAAAAACAACTTTTTTTTTTTTTTTTTTGTCCTTCACTGTCCCTAGCAGAGGCGTTGCTTGGTGCATTGTCATCACTGCTGGTGCCTCTGGGGTCAGTGGTGCCTTGGTGCTGCTAATGTCCCTGATGTGGCTGGCATCTCTGCTCAGGGAACCATGATAGGGGGCAATTTTGCATCATCCAGGGTCACCTGGTTCAAGGTCCCCACTAGCACTGCTGCCTGTTTCCCTTTGGTTGTAGATAATGCTGCATCTGGAAGGCCAGGTTCACGTGTGCCACCTCCACTGGTGCTTCCAGGTGCTGTGGGTCTGTGGACTCAGCTGCCTCATGGACTCAGCCAGTGGTTGCATTGGGCTGGGACCGGGGACACAGCCTCCTGCTGTTTTTCCCTAGATGCCCCTCTTCTATGTGTTCTAATCAACCCAATTTAACATGTAAATTTGTATGAATCTCTGGACTCCTGGTTACTGGACAGGTGAACATTTACTGACTTATGGAAGTCTGATTAATCAGAGATAGAAGGGGAGAGACAAAGAGAGTGTCTGTGCTACCATGATGCTGATGTCATCAAAGATAGATTTATTTTTTCATAAACTGTGAGATTGACATATGTATATGGAGTATATGGAGTTAACTATTATGTATTGGTGAACAAAGACTTCCAGTATAACAGTATACAACATCATGGTTGAGACTTTAGAATTGTAACATAGAAAATGACAGGTGAGCATAGATGCATGAGGAGCCAAACAGAGATCAGGATAACCACACACTATACAAACTCATTTGTTAATAAGCATTATATTAAAGCATCTACTACAAAAATGAGCTATTATGCAGCAATAGCTAACTGATCAAAAGTAAAAGTGAACAGAACTGAAGACAATTATATTAATTGGCTTCTTCTCAACTACTCACTTATTCTGATATTTAAAGGCAACATTCATGATTACTCTGTTTTTAAATTTTATTTCAGATAACTATATGAAAAATTGGTACATTAAGTTTCCTCTCCAGATAAGCAGGAAAAGATGAAAAGTGTGCTTGTTTGCACTAAACATATAACCTTGAATCACATGACTGGATAGGCATTTCAGTCTTCCAGCGAGCCATCCTTTGGTTATGTATATATTTTGATATACAAAGTTCACTGTGAACAACACAGTGGTGAAGGGCACTGACCTTCTCTGCAGTAAAAAATCTAAATATAATTTTGAAGTCAGCTCTCCGCATCCAGAGTTCCATATCTGAATCTTCAATGTAATCTATTAAAAGTTATTTAAAATACCTTAGTTGTCAACTTTAAGTAATGTAAGTAATATATTACTTAAGTAATGATATAAGTAATGATACTAATAACTATAATTTAGAACAATAAGAGAAAAAATTACTTGTAATGACATATGTCATTTGAGAATAAATTATGCTTAAGAAACTCAGCCCTCTCATGAAGTACATGAGTATTTCCAAATATTGTTGATCCAAATGTAGGAAAATTTTGAAGTAGGGATAAGTACAAATATAAAGCCTATATATCAGGTTGAGGAGAAAGCTTAATAAATCAATACATGGAATTATTTTAATGAAAATTCCAGGGAACAATGAAAAGAAGCAAATTTGATTCTGCAATAATCAAAGAATCACAATTTCTGATTCTGAGCCTTTGAGTCATGCCATCAAGGTCACTTCATTTCCCCCAGCAAAGTTGTCCTTTTCTACCTAATATTCATAGAATCTCTTCAGAGCCCCCTTTATGTCTTTATTCCTTAGACTATAGATAATGGGGTTCAGCATGTGTGTGACCGCTGTGTACGTCACTGAAGCTGCTGCACCTGATCTTGAACTCTGGGGAACAACAGAGTTAAGGTGCACTCCTAGGACAGAACAATAAAATAAAAAGACAACTGTGAGGTCAGATGCACAGGTGGAAAATGCTTTATACTTTCCCTCAGCTGATGAGATTCCACGTATGCAAGAAACTATTTTAGAGTAAGAGTAAAGTATCCCAGCAAAAGGACCACCACCCAGCAAGGTAGCTGCAAAATGCAATACCATTTCATTAAGTAAAAGCAATACAATATTGTAAAGTTAAGCAAAATAAAAAAAAATAAATAGGTTAAAAAAGAAAAAGAAAGGTGTCAGAACAGGCAAGTTGTAAGTCTTGTCTGAGTTCACAGAAAACGTGGGGTATTTTGAAGCCTACACAGAAGGACAATTGCAACACCATTAACTTCTGTAACAAGGAGTAAATGACATCCATGATCCAAGATATCAGACCCAGGAGACCACAGAGTCGGGGGTTCATGATGACCATGTAGTGCAACGGGTGACAGATGGCCACAAACCGGTCATAGGCCATCACAGCCAGGAGAAAGTCATCTAAATGTGCAAAGAGTATGTAAAAGTACATCTGGATGATGCAGCCTTCAAAGGTGATCAATTTGTTCTCTGTCTGGATGTTCCACAGCATCTTTGGGACAGTGGTGGAAGTGAAGCCGATGTCTACAAAGGACAGGTTGGAGAGGGAGAAGTACATGGGGGTGTGGAGGTGGGAGTCTGAGATGGTGGCCAGGATGATAAGCAAGTTTCCCAACACAGTGATCAGGTACATGGACAGAAAAAGTCCAAATGCAAGGGGCTGCAGCTCATGTGCCTCTGAAAATTCCATGAGAAGAAATTCTGAAACTTCTGAAATATTTTGTGGTGCCATGCCTTGTAGGTAACTACCAAGATATAGAATAATAACTTATTAACTTTTACACAAGCAAGCATTAGCAACCTAGCATGCATGCATGTTCAGTAACTTCCATCATGTCCAACTCTGCAATTCCATGAACTGTGGCCTACAAGGCTCCCCTATCCATGAGATTCTCCAAGCAAGAGTATTGGAGTGGATTGCCATTTCCTTCTCCAGGGGATCTTCCCAATGCAGGGATTGAACCCGTGTCTTTTACGTCTTCTTCATTGGCAGGCAAGGTGTTTAACATTAGCACCAACCCAACATAAAGCTAAACTCCAGTACTTTGGCCACCTCATGCAAAGAGTTGACTCATTGGAAAAGACTCTGATGCTGGGAGGGATTGGGGGTAAGAGGAGAAGGGGACGACAGATGATGAGATGGTTGGATGGCATCACCGACTTGATGGACGTGAGTCTGAGTGAACTCAGGAGTTGGTTATGGACAGGGAGGCCTGGTGTGCTGCAATTCATGGGGTCACAAAGAGTCAGACACAACTGAGCGACTGAACTGAACTGAACTGAACATAAATGCTATTACTTATATTTCACAGTCAAGAAATTAACTTCAATAGGTATCAGTAGGGGATGAGGCAAAGTTCTTTCTCATTTTTCTTATATGGCATCTTTTCTTTGTTATTCACGTTCTTTGAGCTTTAATCTCTCCTTTGTAGGTTCAGTGGGCACACTACTTCTGGTTCTGTTATTTTATCAGCATTCAAAGCCCTCCCTAGAGCATACTCTTTAAATCATGTATATGCCATATTTATTCATCCTTTTGCACTGAATAACTGTTTTCATATGATTTTCTCTTTTGTCATACATATATTTATTTTACTATACTCAGTTCAGTTCAGTTGCTCAGTCATGTCTGACTCTTTGTGACCCCATGGACTTCAGCATGCCAGGCCTCCCTGTCCATCACTATGTCCCAGAATATATGCAAACTCATGTCCATTGAGTTGGTGATGCCATCCAACCATCTCATCTTCTGCCGCCCCTTCTCCTCCTGTCTTCAATCTTCCTGGTATCAGGGTCTTTTCAAATGAGTCAGTTCTTCACATCAGGTGACCAAAGTACTGGAGTTTCAGCTTCAGCACCAGTATTTCCAATGAGTATGAAGGACTGATTTTCTTTAGGATGGACTGGTTGGATCTCGTTGCAGTCCAAGGGACTCTGAAGGGTCTTCTCCTACACTACAGTTCAAAAGCATCAATTCTTTGATGCTCAGCTTTCTTTATAGTCCAACTCTCACATCCATACATGATGACTGGAAAAACCGTAGCTTTGACTAGACAGACCTTTGTTGTCAAAATCATGTCTCTGCTTTTTAATATGCTGTCTAGGTTGGTCATAACTTTTCTTCCAAGCAGCTAGCATCTTTTAATTTCATGGCAGCAGTCACCATCTGCAGTGATTTTTGGAGCCCCCCAAAAATAAACTCTGTCACTGTTTGCATCGTTTCCCCATCTATTTGCCATCAAGTGACCTTTATGGCAGAAAGTGAAGAGGAACTAAAAAGCCTCTTGATGAAAGTGAAAGTGGAGAGCTAAAAAGTTGGCTTAAAACTCAACATTCAGAAAACGAAGATGATGGCATCTTGTCCCATCACTTCATGGGAAATAGATGGGGAAACAGTGGAAACAGTGTCAGACTTTATTATTTGGGCTCCAAAATCACTGCAGCCATGGAATTAAAAGACACTTACTCCTTGGAAGGAAAGTTATGACCAACCTAGATAGCATATTCAAAAGCAGAGACATTACTTTGCCAACTAAGGTCCGTCTAGTCAAGGCTATGTTTTTTCCTGTGGTCATGTATGGATGTGAGAGTTGGACTGTGAAGAAAGCTGAGCACTGAAGAATTAATGCTTTTGAACTGTGGTGTTGGAGGAGATGCTTGAGAGTCCCTTGGACTGCAAGAATATCCAACCAGTCCATTCTGAAGGATATAAGCCCTGGGATTCCTTTGGAAGGAATGATGCTAAAGCTGAAACTCCAGTACTTTGGCCACCTCATGCAAAGAGTTGATTCATTGGAAAAGACTCTGATGCTGGGAGAGATTGGGGGCAGGAGAAGAAGGGGACTACAGAGGATGAGATGGCTGAATGGCATCACTGACTCGATGGACGTGAGTCTGAGTGAACTTGGGAGTTGGTGATGGACAGGGAGGCCTGGCGTACTGCGATTCATGGGGTCACAAAGAGTCGGACATGACTGAGCGACTGAACTGAACTGAACTGATGGGACCAGATGCCATGATGTTAGTTCTCTTAGGCTGAGTTTTAAGCCAATATTTTCACTCTCCTCTTTCATTTTCATCAAGAGGCTCTTTAGTTCTTCACTTTCTGCCATAAAGGTGGTCATCTGCATACTGTACTCAGGCTTCAACAGTATATGCCACCATCAAATGATCAGGGGATGCACCTGCACAGCTCACTTTGTTTTTCCTAAATGTATGTGAATATTTGTGTACTTATTTACAAACACAGGGGCTTCCCCTGTGACTCAGCATGAAAGAATCAGCCTGCAATGCAGGACACACAGTAGATGCATATTCAATCCCTGGATGGGAAAGATGGGCAACCCACTCCAGTATTCCTGCCTTGAGAATCCCATGGACAGAGGAGCCTGGTGGGCTACAGTCCTTGGGGTCACAGAGAGTCACACATGACTGAAGAGACTGAGCATGCATGCCTACACATTTAAGAAAATGGGAAGTCATTAAATAAAAATTAGTGGCAAAACTACAGAAATATACTACTATATATTATTTAATATGTAGTGTGTATTTAATGTAGCCAATATTTTGCAATGTAAATGGGGAGTAATATATAAAAAGAAGCTAATATAATTTGCTAAATCAATTATATTTCAGTTAAAAGTAATAATGGAAGTCAACATAAAGCCAGTTAAATAGGGAGATTTCATACAATTGTATTAAGGAAAACTAAATGGAACATAAAACACTGATTGAAACATGATATACAATAGCAGTAACTGAACAAGCGCAGTATGCATTAATAATTATTTTAGCTAAGACTTGGAGAAGGCAATGGCACCCTACTCCAGTACTCTTGCCTGAAAAGTCCCATGAATGGAGGAGTCTGGTAGGCTGCAGTCCATGGGGTCGCTAATAGTCAGACACGACTGAGCGACTTCACTTTCACTTTTCACTTTCATGCATTGGAGAAGGAAATGGCAACCCACTCCAGTGTTCTTGCCTGGAGAATCCTAGGGATGGAGGGGCCTGCTGGGCTGCCGCCTATGGGGTCGCACAGAGTCGGACACGACTGAAGTGACTTAGCAGCAGCTAAGACTTTCACTTAAATGATTATAACACATAATGTATCTAGAATTTTTTGGCACATAGCAGTTGCTCCATTATTATTTGTTGAATGATTAGGAATTGGAGCATATCAGATATGAACATTTAATGCATAGGAAAGTTGCATTTCAATTGAGCTGGGGAAAGCTGAATTTTTTAATAAAAGCTGGAATAAATCACTCTTTCTGGAAGGAAATAAGGAAATTTATGTTTTTAATCTAACACAGTTTCAGAAAATCAGGGTAAACTGTCCATTTCAGATGAACATACAGCAAATTCATGTAAAATCTGCACTTAGAAAACTAAGATAATTAAAGCTATAAATTCAGAAAAGGAAAAAAAAAAAAAAAAACAGAACAATATAGGGAACTTTCCTGGTAGTCCAGTGGCTGAGACTCTGTGAACCTATGGACTATAGCCCACCAGGTTCTTTTTGCCAATGGAGTTTTTCAGACAAGGATACTGGAGTAGGTTGCTATTCACTTCTCCAGGGGATATTCCCAACCCAGGGATCAAACTCAAGTCTCCTATGGCTCCTGCATTGGCAAGCAGGTAGTTTCTTTACCACTGAGCCACCTGGGAAGACCCAGCTAACACTAGTGCAGCCAAATAAATAAATATATACTTTTTAAAAAGAATGATACATTAAACTCTATGAAACAGAAATTTTTTGGTCAAAAATACTCAGGAAAAATGAATCTAGAAAAATGTACAGATGAACCTGTTTGCAAAGCAGAAACAGAGACAGATATAGAGAGAACAAACATATGGAAACTAAGAGGGGAAAGTGAGAAAAGATGAATTGGGAGATTGAGACTGATATATGTGTATATGTGTATATATACACATACACACACACATATATATAAACAAATATATATAAACACAAAGAAGAAGAGTATGCTCTAATTTTGCTAGAATAAGAGTGAAGTGTAGTACACTGGGGAAACAACTTGAAGAGAGCTGTAAACATTAAAAACAGATATTCTCTAATTCAGGGTTCTTCAGTCTCTGCACTACTGGATATTCTGAGCCAGGTCATTCTCTGTATTGGTATCTGTCCTATATATTCTAGGATATTCAGAAGGATCCTTGCCCACTACCTACCTCATCCCAGTGTGATAGTGAAAAATGTCTATGGGTGTAGTCAATGTCCCCCGGGGGAATTAATTATCCTTGATTGAGAAGCACAGTTTTAGGTGAATAATATCAAATATTTGTAAATCTGTGCTATAATAGTAATTTGTTGAAAAATAATGACAGACCCCCATGTTTGTGAGTATCATAGCCACACCATGAAATGTTACACAGACACTAAAATAATGAAACAGACTTATACTAGTTGATTGGAAGCAAGCTCTTAAGGTATTATTGATTTTTAAAAAGAGAGGAACAAAGAGCAGAAAAAAAAGACCTCTTTAAAATATAAAGAACACTTATGAGGTACACAGGATCATGTTCAAACATTTGTGAAAATATATGTAAATATATTTAAGTGCATAATTTAGAACAAGAAGATTTAAAGAAAACTAAGAACTTACAGACAAAAATGTCAGTAAGAATTAAATTAGATTAAGTATATGTTTTATTTAAAAAATGGCATTGAAACATGCATAATATCATATATGAAATGAGTAGCCAGTCCAGGTTTGATGCACCATACTGGATGCATGGGGCTGGTGCACTGGGACGACCCAGAGAGATGGTACGGGGAGGGAGGAGGGAGGAGGGTTCAGCATGGGGAACACGTGTATACCTGTGGTGGATTCATGTTGATATATGGCAAAACCAATACAATATTGTAAAGTTTAAAAATAAAAGAGTATGAAACAAAATTGAATGAAAATCTATGGCTAACTTATACAAAGATTAAAAATTATTAATTTAGAGATACCAACATGGGTCATTAATTCAACATTAAAATTGCCAAAGACTTGAAAATGAAAAAATATTATAACCAAAGTGCTTTTAAAATGTGCAGATGGAAACATTTATTTGATCTCCATCCTTGTGGCTCAGAAGGTTTCTCAGGGGGCAGGTAAGGTGGTCTGATATTTCTGTCTTCTCCCTGAGAGGATTAGAAGTATGCACAGGGATTCACGAAGATGGCGGAGGATTAGGACGGGGAATACACTTTCTCCTCCACAAATTCATCAAGGGGACATCTAAACGCCGAGTAAATTCCTCAAACAGCTTCGGAATGCCGGCAGAGAACATCGGACACTGAGAAAAGCAACTCACTCCCCTCTAAAGGAGGTAGGAAAGAATATAGAAGCCAGAGAGGGACAAAGAGGGAGGGGGCGGACCTCTGTCCGGGGAAGGGAGCCTGGAAAGGGAAAGAAAAGTTTCCAAACACCGGGAAACTCTCCCTGTAGAGTCTGTGCCAACCTATAAAGCACGGAGAATATCATAACAGAGAGGAAAGCAATTGAACAATTAAGACCCACAGACTACGAGCCCTGCGGTAGCTTCCGCGGCGGGAAGGCATCATCGCAAACACCAGCTTCCGCCAGTAGCAAGCCGGGGCTGGGCCGGGAGACGCTGCGGGCTGCTCCCACGCCGCCAGCTGCTCCCCCGTGGGAAGCACCCCCGAGGAGCGCTCCCCTCCCCACTGCCGCCAGCCGCTCCCGCGCGGGCGCGCACCCACCCCCCCCGCGCCGGGGGCTCCCGAGCGGGTCGACCCCCACCGCCGACCGTTCCCGTGCGAACCACTCCATCCGCTCACCGCCGCTCCCCCGCCAGCCGTTGCCGCGCGGGCCGTTTCTGCCGGGAGTGGTTTGGGCCGGCTGACCGGACTGCGGCGCTGACCACAGGAGGGGCCGGCCCTGGCCCAAGACACTGCGGGGCCCAAGCACAGAGCAAGGGACTATAGCGCGCGCCCACCCCCTGCACCGGGGGCTCCTGCGCGGGTCGACCCCCACCGCCGACCGTTCCCGTTCCCGTGCGAACCATCCCCTCGCCGCCGCTCCCCCGCCAGCCGTGGCCGCGCGGGCCATTCCCGCCGGGAGTGGTTCGCGCTGGCAGACCAGACTGTGGCACTGTCCACAGAAGAGGCCGGCCCAGGCCCAAGACACTGCGGGGCCCGCGCACAGAACAAAGGACTATACAGACCAACTACAGAGAAAGGGGCCTATAGATCTTGAGAAACTTAAGCTGGAACAAGGAACTAGCGGAAAATGAACTGAACCCACAGCAATAAAAGAGAAACTCTTATACATATTGTTACTACTTTTACCAACATTATTTCCTTTTTTTCCTTTTTTTTAATATATGTTTTTTTAAAATTTTATTATTTTTTTATTGAAAGGAAGAGGAAAAAGAAAGGAAAAAAAATTTTTATTTTTTCTTTCCTTTTAATTTTTTTCTTTTTTTCTTCTTATTTTTGTTTCTTTTATTTTTATGTTTTTATCCTCTAGTACTTCTTTAATCTCCACTGTTAGATATAACTTTTGCGACCCTGTTTTGGTTTTTTTTTGTGTGTGTTTTTTTTTTTTTTTCTTGTTTTTATTTCTTTTATTTTTTTGTTTTTATCCTCTAGTACTTCTTTAATCTCCACTGTTAGATATAACTTTGGCCACCCTGTTTTGGTTTTTTTGTGTGTGTGTGTGTGTGTTTTTTCTCTTTCTCTTTTTCCTTTTTGTCCTTGGCTTTTTTTCTCTCCTTTGTTCTTTTCTTTACTGATTACTGACTGGATCTGTCTCTCTCCTTGACACTCCCTCCTTTTATCCTCCTGACCAACTCTATCTCCCTCTTCACTCTCTCCGTCTCCGTATAACTCCGTGAACATCTCTGAGCAGTCTAGTTGTGGAATGCAATATAGAAGACGAACTTTTTGAGACTACTGCAAAAATAAGACAGATAACAGGAAGCAGGAGGCTTAAGTCCAAACCCTGATCCCACGAAACATTAATTGACAGGAGCTCATCAAATGCCTCCATACCTACACTGAAACCAAGCATCACACAAAGACCAGCAAGTTCCACGGCAAGACATACCAAGAAAAACCTCTAGAAAAACAAGAACACAGCCCTGAGCTCCAAGTCACAGGCTACACAAAGCGACCTCAAAACCATAGACATCTCATAACTCACCACTAGACACTCCACCGCACCCCAGAGAAAAGAAATCCAGCCCCACCCACCAGAACATCGATACAAGCTTCCATAAACAAGAAACCTCGACTTGCCACCGATACAAACCCAGATATAGGGCAGATAAGCCACAATAAAGAGAACTCCACAGACTGCCAGAATACAGTAAGGACTCCCCAAACTCAGCATTTTAAACAAGATGAAGAGACAGAAGAATTCCCAGCAGGTAAAGGAACAGGATAAATGCCCACCAAACCAAACAAAAGAGGAAGAAATAGCGAACCTACCTGATAAAGAATTCCGAATACTGATAGTGAAATTAATCCAAAGCCTGGAAAGCAAAATGGAATCATGGATAAATAGCCTGGAGAAAAGCATCGAGAAGATGCAAGAAAGATTTAACAAGGGCCTAGAAGAAATAAAAAAGAGTCAATATATAATGAATAATACAATAAATGAGATCCAAAACACTCTGGAGGCAACAAATAGTAGAATTACAGAGGCAGAAGATAGAATTAGTGAATTAGAAGATAGAATGGCAGAATTAAATGAATCAGAGGAGAAAAAAGAAAAACGAATTAAAAGGAATGAGGACAAACTCAGAGACCTCCAGGACAATCTTAAACGTTACAATATTCGAATCATAGGAGTTCCAGAAGAAGAAGACAAAAAGAAAGATCATGAGAAGATACTAGAGGAGATAATAGTTGAAAACTTCCCTAAAATGGGGAAGGAAATAATCACTCAAGTCCAAGAAACCCAGAGAGTCCCATATAGGATAAACCCAAGGCGAAACACCCCAAGACACATATTAATCAAATTAACAAAGATCAAACACAAAGAACAAATATTAAAAGCAGCAAGGGAAAAACAACAAATAACACACAAGGGAATTCCCATAAGGCTAACAGCTGATCTTTCAATAGAAACTCTTCAAGCCAGGAGGGAATGGCAAGACATACTTAAAGTGATGAAAGAAAAGAACCTACAGCCCAGATTATTGTACCCAGCAAGGATCTCATTCAAATACGAAGGAGAAATCAAAACCTTTACAGACAAGCAGAAGCTGAGAGAATTCAGCACCACCAAACCAGCTCTCCAACAAATACTAAAGGACCTTCTCTAGACATGAAACACAAAAAGGATATATAAATTCAAACCCAAAACAACAAAGTAAATGGCAACGGGATCATATTTATCCATAATCACCTTAAATGTAAATGGGTTGAATGCCCCAACCAAAAGGCAGAGACTGGCTGAATGGATACAAAAACAAGACCCATACATATGTTGTCTACAAGAGACCCACCTCAAAACAGGGGACACATACAGACTGAAAGTGAAGGGCTGGAAAAAGATTTTCCATGCAAATAGGGACCAAAAGAAAGCAGGAGTAGCAATACTCATATCAGATAAAATAGACTTTAAAACAAAAGCTGTGAAAAGAGACAAAGAAGGTCACTACATAATGATCAAAGGATCAATCCAAGAAGAAGATATAACTATAAATATATATGCACCCAACATAGGAGCACCGCAATATGTAAGACAAATACTAACAAGTATGAAAGGAGAAATAAACAATAACACAATAATAGTGGGAGACTTTAATACCCCACTTACACCAATGGATAGATCAACTAAACAGAAAATTAACAAGGAAACACAAACCTTAAATGATACAATAGACAAGTTAGAACTAATTGATATCTATAGGACATTTCATCCCAAAACAATGAATTTCACCTTTTCTCAAGTGCACACGGAACCTTCTCCAGGATAGACCACATCCTGGGCCATAAATCTAGCCTTGGTAAGTTCAGAAAAATTGAAATCATTCCAACCATTTTTTCTGACCACAATGCAGTAAGAGTAAATCTCAATAACAGGAGAAAAACTATTAAAAATTCCAACATATGGAGGCTGAACAACACACTCCTGAATAACCAACAAATCACAGAAGAAATCAAAAAAGAAATCAAATTCTGCATAGAAACAAATGAAAATGAAAACACAACAACCCAAAACCTGTGGGACACTGTAAAAGCAGTCCTAAGGGGAAAGTTCATAGCAATTCAGGCATACCTTAAGAAACAAGAAAAAAGCCAAATAAATAACCTAACTCTACACCTAAAGCAACTGGAAAAGGAAGAAATGAAGCACCCCAAGATTAGTAGAAGGAAAGAAATCTTAAAAATTAGGGCAGAAATAAATGCAAAAGAAACAAAAGAGACCATAGCAAAAATTAACAAAGCCAAAAGCTGGTTCTTTGAAAGGGTAAATAAAATTGACAAACCACTAGCCAGACTCATCAAGAAACAAAGGGAGAAAAATCAAATCAATAAAATTAGAAAAGAAAATGGAGAGATCACAACAGACAGCACAGAAATACAAAGGATCATAAGAGACTACTATCAGCAATTATATGGCAATAAAATGGACAATATGGAAGAAATGGACAAATTCTTAGAAAAGTACAACTTTCCAAAACTGGATCAGGAAGAAATAGAAAATCTTAACAGACCCATCACAAGCACGGAAATTGAAACTGTAATCAGAAATCTCCCAGCAAACAAAAGCCCAGGCCCAGACGGCTTCACAGCTGAATTCTACCAAAAATTTAGAGAAGAGCTAACACCTATCCTACTCAAACTGTTCCAGAAAATTGCAGAGGAAGGCAAACTTCCAAACTCATTTTATGAGGCCACCATCACCCTAATTCCAAAACCTGACAAAGATCCCACAAAAAAAGAAAACTACAGACCAATATCACTGATGAACATAGACGCAAAAATCCTTAACAAAATTCTAGCAATCAGAATCCAACAACACATTAAAAAGATCATACACCATGACCAAGTGGGCTTTATCCCAGGGATGCAAGGATTCTTCAATACCCGCAAATCAATCAACGTAATACACCACATTAACAAACTGAAGAATAAAAACCATATGATTATCTCAATAGATGCAGAGAAAGCCTTTGACAAAGTTCAACATCCATTTATGATAAAAACTCTCCAGAAAGCAGGAATAGAAGGAACATACCTCAACATAATAAAAGCCATATACGACAAACCCACAGCAAACATTATCCTCAATGGTGAAAAACTGAAAGCATTTCCTCTAAAGTCAGGAACAAGACAAGGATGCCCACTTTCACCATTATTATTCAACATTGTTCTGGAAGTTTTGGCCATAGCAATCAGAGCAGAAAAAGAAATAAAAGGAATCCAAATTGGAAAAGAAGAAGTAAAACTCTCACTGTTTGCAGATGACATGATCCTCTACATAGAAAACCCTAAAGATTCCACCACAAAATTACTAGAACTAATCAATGAATACAGTAAAGTTGCAGGATATAAAATTAACACACAGAAATCCCTTGCATTCCTGTACACTAATAACGAGAAAATAGAAAGAGAAATTAAGGAAACAATTCCATTCACCATTGCAATGAAAACAATAAAATACTTAGGAATATATCTTCCTAAAGAATCTAAAGACCTATATTTAGAAAACTATAAAACACTGCTGAAAGAAATTAAAGAGGACACTAATAGATGGAGAAATATACCATGTTCGTGGATTGGTAGAATCAATATAGTGAAAATGAGTATACTACCCAAAGCAATTTATAGATTCAATGCAATCCCCATCAAGCTACCAACGGTATTCTTCACAGAGCTAGAACAAATAATTTCTCAATTTGTATGGAAATACAAAAAACCTCGAATAGCCAAAGCTATCTTGAAAAAGAAGAACGGAACTGGAGGAATCAACCTGCCTGACTTCAGGCTCTACTATAAAGCTACAGTCATCAAGACAGTATGGTACTGGCACAAAGACAGAAACATAGATCAATGGAACAAAATAGAAAGTCCAGAGATAAATCCATGCACATATGGTCACCTAATCTTTGACAAAGGCGGCAAGAATATACAATGGATTAAAGACAATCTTTTTAACAAGTGGTGCTGGGAAAACTGGTTGAACACTTGTAAAAGAATGAAACTAGAACACTGTCTAACACCGTACACAAAAATAAACTCAAAACGGATTAAAGAGCTAAATATAAGACCAGAAACCATAAAACTCCTAGAGGATAACATAAGCAAAACTCTCTGACTTACATCACAGCAGGATCCTCTATGACCCACCTCCCAGAATATCGGAAATAAAATCAAAAATGAACAAATGGGACCTAATCAAACTTAAAAGCTTCTGCACAACAAAGGAAACTATAGGCAAGCTGAAAAGACAGCCTTCAGAATGGGAGAAAATAATAGCAAATGAAGCAACAGACAAACAACTAATCTCAAAAATATACAAGCAACTTCTACAGCTCAATTCCAGAAAAATAAATGACCCAATCAAAAAATGGGCCAAAGAACTTAATAGACATTTCTCCAAAGAAGACATACAAATGGCTAACAAACACATGAAAAGATGCTCAACACCACTCATTATCAGAGAAATGCAAATCAAAACCACTATGAGATACCATTACACGCCAGTCAGAATGGCTGCGATCCAAAAATCCACAAGCAATAAATGCTGGAGAGGGTGCGGAGAGAAGGGAACCCTCTTACACTGTTGGTGGGAATGCAAACTAGTACAGCCACTATGGAGAACAGTATGGAGATTCCTCAAAAAACTGGGAATAGAACTGCCTTATGACCCAGCAATCCCACTGCTGGGCATACACACTGAGAAAACCAGAATTGAAAGAGGCACGTGTACCCCAATGTTCATAGCAGCACTGTTTACAATAGCCAGGATGTGGAAGCAACCTAGATGTCCATCCACAGATGAATGGATAAGCAAGCTGTGGTACATATACACGATGGAGTATTACTCAGCCATTAAAAAGAATGCATTTGAATCAGTTCTAATGAGGTGGATGGAACTGGAGCCTATTATACAGAGTGAAGTAAGCCAGAAAGAAAAACACAAATACAGTATAGTAACGCATATATATGGAATTTAGAAAGATGGTAACAATCACCCCGCTTATGAGACAGCAAAAGAGACACTGATGTATAGAACAGACTTTTGGACTCTGGGACTGGGAGAGGGTGGGACGATTGGGGAGAATAGCATTGAAATATGTATAATATCATATCTGAAACGAGTCAGTCCAGGTACGATGCCCTATAACAGATGCCTGGGACTGGAGCACTGGGATGACCTGGAGGGAGGGTGTGGGAAGGGGGGAGGGAGGAGGGTTCAGGATGGGGAACACGTGTATTCTGGTGGAGGATCCATCTCGATGTATAGTAAAAGTAATACAATATTGTAAAGATAAGAAAAATTAAAAAAATAATAATTAAAAAAAAAAGAACATCATGAAAAAAAAAAAATAAAATGTGCAGATGGAGCAGTATCTAAATAATAATTTCATCTCATATAGAGAAAGATATATTCAAACATGAATATAATGGTGATATTTAGTCCAAAGGTCAAGATAAATATTTGTCAAATTATGGTGAAACGTGATGAACTTTTAGAAAAGGATTTAGTCACAAGGCCACAAGGAGCATTAAGGAATAACAGAGATATGAAAACTCACTGGGAACATATATTAGTATAAAGATTATTTTTTACCTCTAAGGATTTTTGGTTTTGTTTATAGTAAATATCGACACATGGAGAATATTAAAGTGGCAGCTAAATTAATGTAGTGGTAAGAATACACAGAAGAACTGTACAAAAAAAGATCTTCACGACCAAGATAATCACTATGGTGTGATCATTCACCTAGAGCCAGACATCCTGGAATGTGTAGTCAAGTGGGCCTTAGAAAACATCACTATGAACAAAGCCAGTGGAGGTGATGGAATAGCTCCAGTTGAACTATTTCAAATCCTGAAAGATAATGCTGTGAAAGTGCTGCACTCAATATGCCAGCAAATATGGAAAACTCAGCAGTGGCCACAGGACTGGAAAAGGTCAGTTTTTATTCCAATCCCAAAGAAAGGCAGTGCAAAGAATGCTCAAAGTACTGCACAATTGCACTCATCTCACAAGCTAGTAAAGGAATGCTCAAAATTCTGTAAACCAGGCTTCAGCAATATATGAACCATGAACTTCCAGATGTTCAAGCTGGTTTTAGAAAAGGCAGAGGGAACAGAGATCAAATTGCCAACATCTGCTGGATCATCGAAAAAGCAAGAGAGTTCCAGAAAAACATCTATTTCTGCTTTATTGACGATGCCAAAGCCTTTGACTGTGTGGATCAAAATAAATTGTGGAAAAATCTTCAAGAGATGGGAATACCAGACCACCTGACCTGCCTCTTGAGAAACCTATATGCAGGTCAGGAAGCAACAGTTAGAATGACATGGAAAAACAGACTGGTTCCAAATTAAAAAAAAGAGTATGTTAAGGCTATATATTGTCATCCTACTTATTTAACTTTTTTTCAGAATACATCATGAGAAACGCAGGGCTGGAAGAAGCACAAGCTGGAATCAAAATTGCCAGGAGAAATATAAATAACCTCAGATATTCAGATGACACCACCGTTATGGCAGGAAGTGAAGAGGAACTAAAAAGCCTCTTGATGAAAGCAAAAGAGGACAGTAAAGCTCAACCTTCAGAAAACGAAGATCATGGCATCTGGTCTCATCACTTCATGGGAAACAGATGGGGAAACAGTGAAAACAGTGTCAGACTTTATTTTTCTGGGCTCCAAAATCACTGCAAATAGTGAGAGCAGCCATGAAATTAAAAGACACTTACTCCTTGGAAGGAAAGCTATGACCAACGTAGATAACATATTCAGAAGCAGAGACATTACTTTACCAACTAAGGTTCATCTATTCAAGGCTATGGTTTTTCCAGTGGTCATGTATGAATGTTAGAGTTGGACTGTGAAGAAGGCTGAGTGCGGAAGAATTGAGGCTTTTGAACTATGGTGTTGGAGAAGACTCTTGAGAGTTCCTTGGACTGCAAGGAGATCCAACCAGTCAATTCTGAAGGAGATCAGTCCTGGGTGTTCTTTGGAGGGAATGATGCTAAAGCTGAAACTCCAGTACTTTGGCCACCTCATGTGAAGAGTTGACTCACTGGAAAAATGTCTGATGCTGGGAGGGATTGGGGGCCAGAGGAGAAGGGAACAACAGAGGATGAGATGGCTGGATGGCATCACTGGCTCGATGGACATGAGTTTGAGTGAACTCTGGGAGTTGGTGATGGACAGGGAGGCCTTCAGTTCAGTTCAGCTCAGTAACTCAGTCGTTTCCGACTCTTTGAGACCCCATGAATCACAGCACGCCATGCCTCCCTGTCCATTACCAACTCCCGAGTTCACTCAGACTCACATCCATTGAGTCAGTGATGCCATCCAGCCATCTCATCCTCTGTCATCCCCTTTTCCTCTTGCCCCCAATCCCTCCCAGCATCAGAGTCTTCTCCAATGAGTCAACTCTTTGCATGAGGTGGCCAAAATACTGGAGTTTCAGCTTTAGCATCATTCCTTCCAATGAAATCCCAGGGCTGATCTCCTTCAGAATGGACTGGTTGGATCTTCTTGCAGTCCAAGGGACTCTCAAGAGTCTTCTCCAACACCACAGTTCAAAAGCATCAATTCTTCGGCGCTCAGCCTTCTTCACAGTCCAGCTCTCACATCCATACATGACCACAGGAAAGACCATAGCCTTGACTAGGCGAACCTTTGTTGGTAAAGTAATGTCTCTGCTTTTGAATATGCTATCTAGGTTGGTCATAACTTTCCTTCCAAGGAGTAAGCGTCTTTTAATTTCATGGCCTGGCATGCTGCAATTCATGGGGTCATAAGGAGTTGGACACGACTGAGTGAGTAAACTGAACTGAACAATAAAAAAGCAATGGAAGGGATATAATGTACAGTTCTGTGACTAATAGTTGATAATACTCTATTGCATATTCAAAAGTTGCTATGGAACAGTAGATCCCAAAAGCTCTCATCACAAAATAAATTGCAATTGCACTACACATGCTGACAAATACTAATTAGATTTATTGTGGTGGTCATTTAGCAATATGAACAAATATTGATTCATTGTGCTGTACAGCAGCAACAAATACATTTTATATATCAACTATAACTTTGAGTATTATTTTAAAAAATGAAGAGAACACTATGAATGATAGATTTAGCAAACAAAATTAATAAACTCTTATACAATTCCCACAAATATATCACGCGTATTTAAAAAACTGGGGAACTCCCAGGTGGATCACTGGGTAACGAATCCACCCAGGAGATTAGATTCCAGGATTGGGAAGATCCCCTGGAGGATGGAATTGCAACCCACTCCAGTGTTTTTGCCTGGGAAATTTCACGAACAGAGGAGCCTGGCGGGTTACAGTGCATGGGGTTGCAAAGAGTCAGATATGACTGAAATGACTGAGTATGCACACATATAAAAGAACTAAATAGCAAGCAGTCTGTTTTATGTAAAGAAACCATTCTTTATTTCAAAGAACAATAAAAAATGAATAACAACACTTTGGCACTACTATATAAAACAACAGATTTCTATCGACTTTTTTTGTTTGTTTAAATAAACTCTGAATGACTAATAAGCACACAAATATATTGAGCGTCACACAACAGAAAAAGACTCACCGACTTAAGAAATAAATTCATGGTTGCCAGGAGAAATGGATAGTTAAGGGTTTTGGGAAGGTCATGTACACATTGCTGTATTTCAAATGGATAACCACTGAAAACCTATTGTATAGCACATGGAACTCTGCTCAATGTTATGTGCTAGCCTGGATGGGAGGGGGTTTTGAGAGAGAATGGATAAGTGTACATGTATTGCTGATTCCCTTCACTATTCACCTGAAACTATCATGATATTTTAACTAGGTATACCCCAATACAAAATGCTTTTGGTGTTAAAAAAATAAAAAACAAAATTAAAAAGCAATTGCAAAGTGAAACTCATCAGCATACCTCTTCTCACCAATGAAATAAAGATTTTTTAATGTAAATGCCCAGAGTTGAACAAAGACATCTGGGTATGTATATTTCATACTCTGCTCTTGCAAGGAAGTATTTGCAAGCATTCATTGCTCTAGATCTACCTTCTTCAAGTGGAAATATAGTCTAATATATCCCATCTTACAATTTAAAAAGTGGCCTCACTTCTCTGCATAATCTTCCATGAGTAATAACCTATTTGTCTAATCTTGTTGATTATTGATCTCTGGGGGTTTATGATCTACTTTTCATAAAAGTATTTTATGTTTCCTGTTTATTCTTTTAATTGAACTCCCACTATTACCATTTAATTGTCAATATAGACAATTGCATTTTGGAATGCAATGTTCAATTTTATTTCTGACCATTATAAATAAATACATTAAATTATTAGGAAAGCCAACAAAAGACTGTAGTGATTTCTGGTACTTGTGTATGTTAGATTGCCTCACAGGTGACCTCAGCTACATGTTCTTGGCTTCTCTCCTCACTGATCCTCTCCTGCAGTATCTGTGGAGCTCTCAGACTCACCTCCTCAGAAACTTTGAGAGAAGGCTTCTTTGTGGAAGTCCAAATTCTCCCCTAAATAGTTGATGATGCAGCCTCAAGTTGTGTCTAGTTACAAGATGAGAAGTGATCAAGTATGGGTTTCTCAGTGAGATTTAGGTCTGTAAAAACAACAACTACATCCTGTCCAGCCAAAGCGGCACAAGCTGAGGGACTGCAGCAGAGGAAATATTGACAGCTTCCTGTGTCAGCTCACTAGGCAAATTAAAAGACGCTTACTCCTTGGAAGGAAAGTTATGACCAACCTAGATAGCATATTCAAAAGCAGAGACATTACTTTGCCAACAAAAGTTCGCCTAGTCAAGGCTATGGTCTTTCCTGTGGTCATGTATGGATGTGAGAGCTGGACTCTGAAGAAGGCTGAGCCCCGAAGAATTTATGCTTTTGAACTGTGGTGTTGGAGAAGACTCTTGAGAGTCCCTTGGACTGTAAGGAGATCCAACCAGTCCATTCTGAAGGAGATCAGCCCTGGGATTTCTTTGGAAGGAATGATGCTAAAGCTGAAACTCCAGTATTTTGGCCACCTCATGCGAAGAGTTAACTCATTGGAGAAGACTCTGATGCTGGGAGGGATTGGGGGCAGGAGGAGAAGGGGACGACAGAGGATGAGATGGCTGGATGGCATCACTGACTCGATGGACATGAGTCTGAGTGACCTCCGGGAGTTGGTAATGGACAGGGAGGCCTGGCGTGCTGCAGTTCATGAGGTCACAAAGAGTCGGACACGACTGAGCAACTGATCTGATCTCATCTGATCTGATCCTTAATATGTGATTTCCATTAAGGACATGGGGCTGGACAGAATGGACTCTTTATTCTGCTGATTCTCTCTTCCTAGGAGACTGCATTATAAGTTAGGTGAATTCAGTTTTTATCAGTCCTTTTCCTTTAACTTTCCTGCTTCCAGAGCTCTAAGCCTTCTGGGACCTCATCACATCCCTGAGTTCAAATTCTCTCAAAAGTGTAATATTGAGAATTTGTCTTGACTGAGTCATATGGGTCTTCAAAGCTTTGATTGGTGGTGGGGACATAACCCTTGAAATCTCTAAAAATTGCTATTCACCTCATCAAAGACAAAGTAACTTTGTATATATTTTAAATATAAAAATTGGGCATTATACTATCTGGATTCATGATAGCTTTCCAAGCCAATAAGACATTCCCCAGTTATATCAGAAGTTATGAGCTATCATTTAGTCCCTCGTTGTAAAATGCTTGTAATTATAAGAGAGATATTTATATGTTGTTATGCACCACAACAGAACATAACAGGAAAGTCTGGCGTACTGCAGACCAAGGGGTTGCAAAGTGTGTGCCACAACTTAGACACTGAACAGCAACAAGAGGGGGGCAGGGTTCACTGAGGCATGCCATTGTGTATGCTTATAATAGCAGAAACAGCAAAACAGGAGTTAAAGCCATAGAAACAGATTCAGAATTATCAAAATCAACCCTCCAGGTTACAGGGTTACAGAAGGAGCAAATTTTAGGTGAAGGGGTTCAACATGGGTGTGACCACAGTTTACATCACGGAGGCTATTGCACTTGAATGTGAGCTATGGGTAGCAGCAGAGCTAAGGTACAATCCTAGGCTCATACAACAAAACAAGGAGACAACTGAGAGGTGAGATGCACAGGTGGAAAATGCTTTATACTGCCCCTGAGCAGGAAACTATTTTAGAGTAAGAGTAAAGGATCCCAGCAAAAGGACCACTACCCAGTAGGAAAATTTCAAGATAGATCATCATGTTATTAAGAAAAATATCAGAACTGGCAAGTTGTATCACCTGATAGAGTTCACAGAAGGAGTGGGGGATTTCCAAATCTGGACAGAAGGACAATCGCAACACCATTAAGCTGTGTAACAAGGAATACATGGCACTCACTAATCAGGGTACCAGACACAGTAGTCCACAGAGCCGAGGGCTCATGATGACTGTGTAGTGGGGTGGCAGATGGCCACAAACCAGTCACAGGCCATCACAGTCAGCAGGAAGTCATCTAATGTTGCAAAAAGTATGTAAAAATATATCTGGGCAATGCAGCCTTCATAAGTTATGACTTTTCTCTCAGTCTGAATATTCATCAGCATCTTTGGGATGGTGGTGGAGGTGAGACAGATGTCTACAAAAGACAGGTCAGAGACGAAAAAGTACATGGGGGTATGGAATTGAGGGTCTGAGCACACTGTCAGGATGATGACCAGGTTTCCAAACACAGTTACCAGGTACATGGAGAGGAAAATCCCAAATATAAGGGGTTGCAACTCTGGTGGCTCTGAGAATCTGAGAAGAAGAAATTTAAAATTTTGTGTGTTGTTCCCTGGTTCCATGTGCTGGAGTTGACTACCAGGAGAAAGGAAAATAACATAATTATTTTACACACATATGGGCATAAGTCACATATCTGAACTACTACAATATCTATTGTGACATCAAGAAACTGATTTTACTATTTTATGTATAGATAAGTTCTCTTTGAGAGTATGTGTACTAAAACACTTCAGTTGTGTCTGACTTTGTGCGAAGACCCCATGCAAGGCAGCCTATGAGGTTCCTATGTCCATGGTATTCTCCAGGGAAAAATACTGGAGTGGGTTGCCATGCCCTCCTCCAGATTATCTTCCTGACCCAGGGATCAAACCCCAGTTTCTTAAGTCTCCTATAGGTTCTTTACCACCAGCATCACTTGCTATACCCCCAATTTATCTGTGACTAGGGATTTTTGTCCCATTCTCAGCATATTTACAAAAAGGTCATATATTCTACACAGCTTTAATGCAAAATTCTTTCATGCATTTGAGAAATATATATTGAGTGCCAACATGATCCAAGCAATAAGTAGAGATGATGAAAAACAAATATCCCACAATTCAAGGATTTTGAGAGATAATGAGCAAATAAAGTATTATATAATATGTTAGGTGAAGACAGATGCTATGAAAAAAACAAAACCAGTTATGAAGGAGAGAGTTGTAGGAGGTGTTATTTTGTACTGAGTGTTCAGGTAAGGTAAGCAAACTAGAAGATATTTTTGCATTAGACTTAGTACTAGAAGAATCTAGTACTGTATCAGGAGAAGGGTGTGCCTGCAGAGGTAACAGCCACTGCAAAGGATTAGAGGAAGATGCTGGTTCCACATGTTCAAACCCAAAAAAGAAGTCAGTGGGTCAGAGAATAAGAAAGAGGGGGAATGATTAGAGATGGTGTCGGGCATGCTGAGGAGCAAGGTGACCTCCCTGCTATGGCTGAACCTTCAGTCCACAGAGAATGCCTCCTTACATATTCTCTATTTTCTTGCAAAAATATCGTGTGAATTAAAGTAGGTGACATCCTTAGTAGTATACCATTTTTGACTGAATTCTTGCCTCTGTATTATAAGTCCCCTTATTATATAAGCCCAAGTGCCTTTGCTCGAAGAATTGTTCTCAATCCACAAGGTGTGAATTAACAAGAACTAACAAGAACTCCTGGGCTATGTAACTCCATGCATTTCTCACCTATAATCAGCATCCTTAGGCCATAAATTCTGACATCTCAAGCTGGTCAAATCAGATTATCTTTCCTGTATAGAAGGTATAAATGGTACTAGAAATTCCAGTTCATGAATTTCTAATGGACCAACAAATTTGGGGTTCTTTTTTCTACATGGCCATTTTCTTCTTTATATTTGAAAAATTTTAAGAGTATGAGAAAGAGAGAGGAGGAAAAAATAGAGAGGAAAGTTAAATGGACCTATGAATATTAGGGGAGAAAATTTCCAATAGCCCAAATGTACCCTGAGACAATACAGTGAAGAAAAGCTTCCTTGGTTTGGCAACATTCCAAATACAGTGACATCTCCTTGATGCCCAGGAAAAATAATAAAGCAAAAATTTTGTTTTCCAAGGACAGAAACAGTTATATCTTTATGATGTGAAAGAACTTGCAGATTGAATATCCTAAAAGAAAAATAAGCAAAAGGAATAAAGTAACAATTCAAAGCAGGAAACACAAAACACAACAAAAATTGGAAATGTTTTATATGAAGCAGCAGATTTCTTTTTCCCTTGAGGTTTATCGTTATTTGTCTACTCCTGCTGGTAAATATGGGCTTGCCTAATGGCTCAGCAGGTAAAGAATCTGCTTGCAATGTAGGAGACACAGGAGATGCAGGTTCAATCTCTGAGTCAGGAACATCCCCTGGAAGAGGAAATGGGAACCTACTCCAATATTCTTGCCTGAAACGTCATTGGACAGAGGAGCCTGGTGGACTGTAGTCCAAAGGGTTGCAAAGAGCTGAATATGACTGAATGACTAAGCATATAAATGCACATTAATAAATACAATTCATAGACTTACTGCCTAATTTTACTGAAAATATTTTATGTCTATCTTTTTTTTTTTTCTAATTGAACTTCCATTAACACCATTTAATTGTCAGCATCAACACTTGCATTTCCGAGTGCAATGTTCAGTTTACTTTTTAGACAGTACATAAATAAAAACTAAGATAAGGAAAGCCAGCAAACAACCACAGTGACCTCTGGGTTATGCTACAGTGGTCTTCAGGTGACCTCAGGTACAGGTTCCTGGCTTCTGTCCTCTTTCACCCTCTCCTAAAGTGTCTGTTCAGCTCTTGAACTCACCTGCCTGCAGAATCTGAGAGCAAGCTTTCTGCGTAGAAGAAAAATGACTGAAGACGCAGAACAAATTTTCGTCCACGAACAAGACAACAGGAAGAATTCTTCTAGCCGGATGCAGAGCTGCAAAAGCAAGGATCACATCCTAGTCAAACAGCTATGGCACAGGCTGAGGGATGGCAGGAGAGCAGGTATTTACATCTTTCTGTTGCTGCTGCTGTTAAGTCGCTTCAGTTGTGTCCAACTCTGCCATAGGCGGCAGCCCACCAGGCTCCGCCATCCCTGGGATTCTCCAAGCAAGAACACTGGAGTGGGTTGCCATTTCCTTCTCCAATGCATGAAAGTGAAAAGGGAAAGTGAAGTCGCTCAGTCGTGTCCTACCCTTAGCGACCCCATGGACTGCAGCCTACCAGGTGCTTCCATCCGTGGTATTTTCCAGGCAAGAGTACTGGAGTTGCCTTTATGTCAGCTCACTAAACATGTTTTCCTACTGTGACTCCAATCTATAAGTACGAAACTTCCTTTGGAAACACTGGTCTGGGCAGCATGGATTTTTTTTTTTTTTTTTTTTCCTGCTGATTCTCTGTTCCTAGAGGACTGCTTTATAAGTTAGGTGAATTCAGTTTTTACTACTCCTTCTCCAGTAATTCTCCTGCTTCCAAAGCACTTTAAGCCTCCGAGCACCTCATCATATGCTTGAGTTAAAATGTTCTCAAAAGTATATTATTGAAGATTTTTCTTAAATAGGTCACATGTGTCTTTAAATCTTTGATTTGTGGTGGGGAGACAATCACCAAAGTTTCTGTAAATAACTATCCCTATCTTGAAAAAGGGGGATAACTTTTCTCCTTTAGTATAAAATCTTGGGTATTATATTCCCTGGATTCATGATGGTTTTTCCAAGCCATTTGAGAGTTTTCTACTTGCATCACAAGTTCGGAGCTGTCATTTAGTCCTCAATACAAAATATTTGCAATTATAAAAGAGATACTGAGGTGAAACTCCAGTACTTTGGCCAGCTCATGCAAAGAGTTGACTCATTGGAAAAGACTCTGATGCTGGGAGGGATTGGGGGCAAGAGGAGAAGGGGAGGTCAGAGGAGATGGCTGGATGGCATCACTGACTCGATGGACATGAGTCTGAATGAACTCCAGGAATTGGTGATGGACAGGGAGGCCTGGCGTGCTGTGATTCATGGGGTTGCAAAGAGTCGGACAAGACTGAGCGATTGATCTGAACTGAACTGAGCTATTATTATGCCCCATAAACTAGATTATCAGATTATGTGTATGTGTGTCTTAGTCGCTCAGTCATTCTGACTCTGTGACCCCATGGATTGTGGCCTGCCAGACTTCCCTGTACATGGGATTTCCCAGGTAAGAATACTTGAGCTGCCATTCCATTTACAGGGGGTCATCCTGACCCAGGGATTGAACCTGGGACTCCTGATTGCAGAAAGATTTTTTTCCCATCTGAGCCACCAGTTAAACCTTTGTGTATTATAGAGATTGTCAGATTTGACTTTAAAACCAGTGTATTCTATGAAATAGTGCTTTTATGAGCACCATTTTTCATTGTCAAAATAGGACTCAGTGGGATTTAATGTTTTACTCAAAAGTATAAACTAAGTAAGGGATCGAGTCTGATTGGAATCCCTCAGTTCTGGAACTCTGGGGCAGTGATTCAATCTGAGAATATTTAATTCTTGGAATTATTTTACAGTATCTGAAAGGATGCTGCTAATGTTCTATAAACCATGGAACATTAGCAGCATTAGTTGGAGAAGTCTTGAGAGTCCCTTGGACTGCAAGGAGGTTCAACCAGTCCATCCTAAAAGAAGTCAGTCCTGAATATTCATTGGGAGGACTGATACTGAAGCTGAAACTCCAATACTTTGGCCACTTTATGTGAAAAACTGACTTATTGGAAAAGATGCTGATGATGAGAAATATTGAAGGCAGGAGGAGAAGGGAACAACAGGATGAGATGGTTGGATGACATCACCGACTTGATGAAGATGAGTTTGACCAAGCTCCAGGATATGATGAGGGACAGGGAAGCCTAGTGTGCTGCAGTCCACGGGTCACAAAGAGTCGGACACGACTGAGTGACAGAACTGAACTGAACAGCACCCAATTTAAACAATTATCCTGTTCCAAATCAATAGTAAGATGGTGAGAATCCCTATTCTAGACCAAAATATTTCTAAATTCACTGTACATACAAATCACAAAGATTTTTAGTTCAATGCAAACTCTGATTCACCAGGTCTCTTGTCACAGGGACCCTGTTTCTGACAAGTTCCCAGGTGTTGCTGATGCTGCAGGTCCAGGTCTGTGAATCATGTTTTGGTAGCAAGAAAGTGGTTCTGTGTTAGAGTCAGGTATACACAGTTTTGGGCATCCCTAGTGGCTCAGACCACAAAGAATCTGCCTCCAAAGCTGGAGATTTGGGTTCGATCCCTGGGTCAGGAAGATCCCCTGCAAGAGGACATGGCAATCCACTCCAGTATTCTTGCCTGGAGAGTTTCATGGACAGAGGAGATTGGTGGGCTAAAGTTCATGAAGTCACAAAGAATCGGACATGACTAAGTCACTAACACTTTTACTTTCACTATTCAGTTTAATCTTCTTCACCAAAAATCATATATATATATATATATATATATAATTTTGAAAATGTTTTTCACATGTTGTATAGGTGATTACACAGAATGTATCATTTTAAACACAACAACCAATCCTTTACCCTAATGAGAATAGGATGTTTTCCCTAGAACACCAAAATCCAAACTTTAGTGAATAGATACAGGGCATGAAAGTGAAATATTTTGCTTAGTAATACAAAGTGTAGTTGAAATTTTCTATTAACTTTTTCCCCTGACTCAAAGGTCATATTAAGTGAATGTATTCAGATGTGTTCTTCTGTGTAAACTCCACTTGGAAATCTGTAGTGCAAGTTACACTTGCCAGTAACTAGGGTAGATACTGTGGACTTGGGTAAATAAGAGAACAGAATCCTAAAGAGAAGAAAAGATCTGAATAACCACCTCTAAAGCAAACTATTGTCACCCTCTTTATTTAACTTATATGCAGAGTACATCATGAGAAACGCTGGATTGGAAGAAACACAAGTTGGAATCAAGATTGCTGGGAGAAATATCAATAACCTCAGATATGCAGATGACACCATCCTTATGGCAGAAAGTGAAGAGGGGCTAAAAAGCCTCTTGATGAAAGTGAAAGTGGAGAGTGAAAAGGTTGGCTTAAAGCTCAACATTCAGAAAATGAAGATCATGGCATCTGGTCCCATCACTACATGGGAAATAGATGGGGAAACAGTGGAAACAGTGTCAGACTTTATTTTTCTGGGCTCCAAAATCACTGCAGATGGTGATTGCAGCCATGAAATTAAAAGACGCTTACTCCTTGGAAGGAAAGTTATGACCAACCTAGATAGCATATTCAAAAGCAGAGACATCACTTTGCCAACAAAGGTTCGCCTAGTCAAGGCTATGGTCTTTCCTGTGGTCATGTATGGATGTGAGAGCTGGACTGTGAAGAAGGCTGAGCACCGAAGAATTGATGCTTTTGAACTGTGGTGTTGGAGAAGACTCTTGAGAGTCCCTTGGACTGCAAGGATATCCAACCAGTCCATTCTGAAGGAGATCAGCCCTGGGATTTCTTTGGAAGGAATGATGCTAAAGCTGAAACTCCAGTATTTTGGCCACCTCATGGGAAGAGTTGACTCATTGGAAAAGACTCTGATGCTGGGAGGGATTGGGGGCAGGAGTAGAAGGGGACGACAGAGGATGAGATGGCTGGATGGCATCACTGACTCGATGGATGTGAGTCTGAGTGACCTCCGGGAGCTGGTGATGGACAGGGAGGCCTGGCGTGCTGTGATTCATGGAGTCACAAAAAGTCGGACATGAGTGAGCTACTGATCTGATCTGATCTGAAAGCAAACTATATGTTAAAGTCTCCATTGTCAAGAAGACCAATTAAGGAAATAATTTACATAAGCAAATAAGGAAATAATTAAGGAATGGTGTATGCAAAATTAAAACTATAGTCAGTTTTCCTCTGATATTAAATTACATAAAATACCTTTGCTAGCAAGTGTAGCTTTTTTCCTCACTGTGGTGCTATTAGGTATAATAATTCTTTCAATAATACAAGAGAAAAAATATTTGGGATGATATGTATCATTTGAGAAGAAATAATTCTTACGAAACCCATGTTATCCCATGAAAAAAAAAATGGGGATTGTAAATATTGTGAATCAAGTTTGGGAAGATTTTTGAGAAATTTAAAAATGGACAAAGGGGAAAATTGTTTATAAATCAGACAAAAAACTTATAAATGTCAGTTGCTTCACTGCTATGAAGAATTTGAATCAAAGAAATGAAAATTTCAGGGAATAGAGGGGGTGAGCAATTTCTACTTCTACACTCTGATCAAAAAGTATCAGATTCTGGCTCAAATGCTTTGAATCCTGCAAAAGTGGGAACTTCTTTCATTCTATGACTGTTGGTCCTTTTATACCTGCCATTCCAAAGACTATTTTCAGAGCCTTTTTTATGTCTTTGTACCTTAGACTGCAGATCTGAAGGGGTTCGACATGGGTGTGAACATCACTGAGGCTAATGCACTTTACTCTGAGCAGAAGGGTGTGTGGAGCAGCAAGACTGAGGTACAAACAAAGCTCATACAATAAAGCAAGGATAGAACTGAGAGGTGAGAGGCCAGGTGAAAAGCACTTTATACTTCTCCCAAGTTGATGGCATTACACGTATAGAGGAACCTTTCTTAGAATATGGATAAAGGATCCCAGGCAAGAGATCACCACTCAGGAATATTACGGTTTCAATATACATCACCATGTCACTAAGAAAGGTGTCACAATTGGCAAGTTGGACATCCTGTTTGATTTCACAGGAAAAGTGGAGGATTTCCAAAGTTGTACAGAAGGACAGTTGTGACCCTATTCATGTTTGTAGCCAGGAATACAGGACACTCATGAATCAAACACCAGAACCAGCAGTCCACAGAGTAGAAGGTTCGGAGTTATAGAATAGTGCAGGGGTTGATGGATGGCCAGGAAGGGGTCATAGGCCTTTGTGGTCAGGAAAGTGTTGTCCAAATCCCAAAAGTGGGTGAATGTATAGTTATAGGTTATGATTTTGCCTTCTTTGGGATGGTGGTTAAGGTGAAACCTATCTAAAAAGAACAAATTGGAGAAGAATAATTGGGGGGAGGAGCTAAGATGGCAGAGGAGTAGGATGGGGAGAACACTTTCTCCTCCACAAATTCATCAAAAGAAAATTTAAACGCCAAGTAAATTCCACAAAACAACTTCTGAATGCTGGCAGAGGACATCAGGCACCCAGAAAAGCAACCCATTGCCTTCTAAAGGAGGTAGGAAAAAATATAAAAGACAAAAAAAGAGACAAAAGAGGGAGGGATGGAGCTCTGTCCGGGGAAGAGAGTTTTAAAAAGAGAGAAGTTTCCAAACACCAGGAAACATTCTCACTGCCGAGTCTGTGCCGAGCCTGGGAAGCACAGAGGGCAACATAACAGGGAGGAAAAATAAATAAACAATTAAAACCCACAGATTAGGAGCCCTGCGGTAATCCCCCCAGCGAAGAAGCAGTGCAGACGCCTGCATCCGCCATTAGCAAGCGGGGGTTGGGCAGGGAGGCAAGGCGCAGGCTGCATTACTTAGAGTAAGGATCTGGCCTCAATATCCCAAGTGCTACCTGAGCAAAATAATTTGGGCTAGCAAACCAGACTGTGGGATATCTATCACATGAAAAGCCAGGCCTAACCTAAGACACAGCCAGGCCCTGGCACAGAAGAAAGGACTGTACAGAGATAGATGGCTGCAGAAGGTAGCCCTCCAGTGACAGGCAGCCAGAGCCGGAGGAGGGCAATTGCAGCCCCAGAGAGACATTATCTACAAAACTGTAAGCAGGCATCTTTGCTAACTAAGACTTCTTGGGGCTCTGGACGGTCAACATCCACCTGAGAAGTTGCGCCAGTTGTATACCCACAGAACCGAGCGGTGGGGAGGTGATAAGTCGCAGAAGCTGAGCTCGGTAAACGCCTCTTCACCTGTGCTGCTCAGACCTGTGAAGGGCACAAAACGCAGGCCCAACCGAGTCTGGGCCTCTGAGGACTACCCGAGTGCCTGAACTTGAGGGGCTTAGACCTGGGAGGGGCAAGCAGCCCAGGGCCGGCCACAGATGGTTTCTGGCAGAGCAACCTAGAGCCTGAGCAATGTGGGCAGGGAGACTACATGCCCCGTGAGCGGGGGCAGGCCCGGTGTGGCTGAGGCACTGCGAACACTTGCCAGTGTTATTTATTTGCAGAGTCCCTTCCTCCCCACAGTGCGACTGAAAAAGTGAGCCTAAAAAAAAAAAAAAAAAAAGGTGTCCACCACCGCCCCCTTGGTATCAGGGTGGAAATCAGACACTGAAGAGACCAGCAAACAGAAGAAGATATAACAGAGGGAACCGCCATGGAAGCTACAGGCAATAAACTAAAACCCTGTGGTTAGTACCAACTTCGTAAGAAGGGGCCTATAGATCTTGAGAAATATAAGCTGGAACAAGGAACTAGCCAAAAATGAACTGAACCCACAATACCCACAACAATATTAGAGAAAGTCTTATGTATAGTTTTACTATTTTTACGATCATTCTTTCTTTCTTTTTTAAATTTTTTAAAAAATTAAATCTTCTATTACTCCTTTAATTTTCACTTTTATAACCTTCTATTACTTTGTAAAAATAAATAAATAAAGACCCTTTAAAAAAAACTTCATATATATATATATTTTTATAACTTTTGTGACTTTTTTTTTTTTTTTTTTTTTTTAACATTGTATTTTTGAAATTCCAAACTCTGCTCTAGATTTTTAATTTTAGCTTTTTGGTGTTTGTTATCAATTTTTTACCTATTTTTTAAATAACTGTTGTGACTTTTTTTCTTCTCTCTTTCTATCTCTTCATCTTTTCTGTAACATGGTAGTCCTGAAATTCCAAACTCTACTATAGAACTTTAATTTATGCTTTCTGGTATTTGTTATCAATTTGTACCTATATCTTCTTTATAATATTTGTGACTTTTTTTTCTTTTTTTCCCCATCTTTCTTTATTTTCTTCATTTCTTTAAGATTGTATTTTTGAAATTACAAACTCTACTCTAGTTTTTTAACCTTTGCTTTTTGGTACTTGTTATCAATTTTGTACCTATATATCTACTACTGTGGGCAGGAATCCCTCAGAAGAAATGGAGTGGCCATCATGGTCAACAAAAGAGTCCGAAATGCAGTACTTGGATGCAATCCCAAAAATGACAGAATGATCTCTGTTCGTTTCCAAGGCAAACCATTCAATTCACAGTAATCCAAATCTATGCCCCAACCAGTAATGCTGAAGAAGCTGAAGTTGAACGGCTCTATGAAGACCTACAAGACCTTTTAGAGCTAACACCCAAAAAAGATGTCCTTTTCATTATAGGGGACTGGAATGCAAAAGTAGGAAGTCAAGAAACACCTGGACTAACAGGCAAATTTGGCATTGGAACACGGAATGAAGCAGGGCAAAGACTAACAGAGTTTTGCCAAGAAAATGCACTGGTCATAGCAAATACCCTCTTCCAACAACACAAGAGAAGACTCTATACATGGACATCACCAGATGGTCAACACCGAAATCAGATCGATTATATTCTTTGCATCCAAAGGTGGAGAAGCTCTATACAATCAGCAAAAACAAGACCAGGAGCTGACTGTGGCTCAGACCATGAACTCCTTATTGCCAAATTCAGACTGAAATTGAAGAAAGTAGGGAAGACTATTAGACCATTCAGGTATGACTTAAATAAAATCCCTTATGATTATACAGTGGAAGTGAGAAATAGATTTAAGGGCCTAGATCTGATAGATAGAGTGCCTGATGAACTATGGAATGAGGTTCATGACATTGTACAGGAGAAAGGGATCAAGATCATCCCCATGGAAAAGAAATGCAAAAAAGCAAAATGGCTGTCTGGGGAGGCATTACAAATAGCTGTGAAAAGAAGAGAAGCGAAAAGCAAAGGAGAAAAGGAAAGATAAAAACATCTAAATGCAGAGTTCCAAAGAAGAGCAAGAGGAGATAAGAAAGCCTTCTTCAGTGATCAATGCAAAGAACTAGAGGAAAACAACAGAATGGGAAAGACTGGGCATCTCTTGAAGAAAATCAGAGATACCAAAGGAACATTTCAGGCAAAGATGGGCACGATAAAGGACAGAGATGGTGTGGACCTAACAGAAGCAGAAGATATTAAGAAGAGGTGGCAAGAATACACAGAAGAACTGTACAAAAAAGAGCTTCAAGACCCAGATAATCATGATGATGTGATCACTGACCTAGAGCCAGACATCTTGGAATGTGAAGTCAAATGGGCTTTAGAATGCATCACTACGAACAAAGCTAGTGGAGGTGATGGAATTCCAGTGGAGCTATTCCAAATCCTGAAAGATGATGCTGTGAAAGTGCTGCACTCAATATGCTAGCAAATTTGGAAAACTCAGCAGTGGCCACAAGATTGGAAAAGGTCAGTTTTCATCCCAATCCCAAAGAAAGGCAATGCCAAAGAATGCTCAAACTACCGAACAATTGCACTCATCTCACATGCTAGTAAAGTAATGCTCAAGATTCTCCAAGCCAGGCTTCAGCAATATGTGAACCATGAACTTCCTGGTGTTCAAGTTGGTTTTAGAAAAGGCAGAGGAACCAGAGATCAAATTGCCAACATCCACTGGATCATGGAAAAAGCAAGAGAGTTCCAGAAAAAACATCTATTTCTGCTTTATTGACTATGTCAAAGCCTTTGACTGTGTAGATCACAATAAACTATGGAAAATTCTGAAAGAGATGGGAATACCAGACCACCTGATCTGCCTCTTAAGAAATCTGTATGCAGGTCGGGAAGCAACAGTTAGAACTGGTCATGGAACAACAGACTGGTTCCAAAGAGGAAAAGGAATACGTCAAGGCTGCATATTGTCACCATGTTTGTTTAACTTATATGCAGAGTACATCATGAGAAATCCTGGACTGGAAGAAACACAAGTTGGAATCAAGATTGCTGGGAGAAATATCAATAACCTCAGATATGCAGATGACATGACTCTTACGGCAGAAAGTGAAGAGGGGCTAAAAAGCCTCTTGATGAAAGTGAAAGTGGAGAGTGAAAAGGTTGGCTTAAAGCTCAACATTCAGAAAACGAAGATCATGGCATCTGGTCCCATCACTACATGGGAAATAGATGGAGAAACAGTGGAAACAGTGTCAGACTTTCTTTTTCTGGGCTCCAAAATCACTGCAGATGGTGACTGCAGCCATGAAATTAAAAGACGCTTACTCCTTGGAAGGAAAGTTATGACCAACCTAGATAGCATATTCAAAAGCAGAGACATCACTTTGCCAACAAAGGTTCGCCTAGTCAAGGCTATGGTCTTTCCTGTGGTCATGTATGGATGTGAGAGCTGGACTGTGAAGAAGGCTGAGCGCCGAAGAATTGATGCTTTTGAACTGTGGTGTTGGAGAAGACTCTTGAGAGTCCCTTGGACTGCAAGAAGATCCAACCAGTCCATTCTGAAGGAGATCAATCCTGGAATTTCTTTGGAAGGAATGATGCTAAAGCTGAAACTCCAGTATTTTGGCCACCTCATGCGAAGAGTTGACTCATTGGAGAAGACTCTGATGCTGGGAGGGATTGAGGGCAGGAGGAGAAGGGGACGACAGAGGATGAGATTGCTAGATGGCATCACTGACTTGATGGGTGTGAGTCTGGGGGACCTCCGGGAGCTGGTGATGGACAGGGAGGCCTGGCGTGCGGCAGTTCATGGGGTCGCGAAGAGTCGGACACGACTGAGTGACTGATCTGATCTGATTTTCGTTATAATTTTTGTGACTCTTTTTTTTTTTCCTTTGTCTCTTTCTTTTCCTTATTCTTTTCTTTAATATTGTATTTTTGAAACTCCAAACTCTATTCTAGGTTTTTAATTTTTGCTTTTAGGTATTTGTTACCAATTTTGTACCTTTAAAAACCCAATCTTCAGCACCCATTTTTTACTAGGGAGTGAGATTACAGGCTGGACTGCTCTCTCCACCTCTGGATTCTCCTTTTTCTCCACCAGGTCGCCTGCGTCTCCTCCCTAACCTCTCTCTACCCTATCCAACTCTGTGAATCTCTGTGTGTTACAAACAATGGAAAACACTTAGGGAACTGATTACTGACTAGACCTGTCTCTCTCCTTTTCGTTCCCTCCTTTTACCCTCCTGACAACCTCTGTCTCTTTCCTCCCTCTTCTCTTCTCTGTATAACTCTGTGAACATCTCTAAGCAGTCCAGATGTGGAGTGCACATAAGGAAGTGATTACTGGTTAGCCTGCTCGCTCCTCTATTGATTCCACCACATCTCATTCGGGTCACTTCTAACTCCTTCCTCCCTCTTCTCATCTCCATGTAACGCTGTGAACCTCTCTGAGTGACCCACATGGTAGAGAAACTTTTCATCTTTAACCTAGATGTTTTATCAATGGTGATGTATAGAAGAATAAGTTTTGAGAATACTGTGAAAATAAGACCGATAACTGGAAGCAGGAGGCTTAAGTCCAAACCCTGACTTCAGGGAACATTAATTGACAGGAGCTCATCAAATGCCTCCATACCTACACTGAAACCAAGCACCACAAAAAGGCCAACAAGTTCCATGGCAAGACATATCAAGAAAATTCTCCAGCAACACAGGATCACAGCCCTGAGTTCCAATATACAGGCTGCCCAAAGTCACCCCAAAACCATAGACATCTCATAACTCATTACTGGACACTCCATTGCACTCCAGAGAGAAGAAATCCAGCTCCATCCACCAGAACACTGACACAAGCTTCGCTAAACAAGAAACCTTGACAAGCCACCTGTACAAACCCACACAGTGAGGAAACGCCTCAATAAAGAGAACTCCACAAACTGCCAGAATACAGTAAGGACACCCAAACCTAGCAATTTAAACAAGATGAAGAGACAGAGGAATACCCAGCAGGTAAAGGAAAAAGATAAATGCCCACCAAACCAAACAAAAGAGGAAGAAATAGCGAATATACCTGATAAAGAATTCCAAATAATGATAGTGAAATTAATCCAAAATCTGGAAATCAAAATGGAATCACAGATAAATAGCCTGGAGACAAGGATTGAGAAGATGCAAGAAAGGTTTAACAAGGACCTAGAAGAAATAAAAAAGAGCCAATATATAATGAAAAATGCAATAAATGAGATCAAAAACACTCTGGAGGCAAGAAATAGTAGAATAACAGAGGCAGAAAATAGGATTAGTGAATTGGAAGATAGAATGGTAGAAATAAATGAATCAGAGGAGAAAAAAGAAAAACGAATTAAAAGAAATGAGGACAATCTCAGAGACGTCCAGGACAATATTAAACGTTACAACATTTGAATCATAGGAGTCCCAGAAGAAGACTAAAAGAAAGACCATGAGAAAACACTAGAGGAGATAATAGTTTAAAACTTCCCTAAAATGGGGAAGGAAATAATCACTCAAGGCCAAGAAACCCAGAGAGTCCCAAACAGGATAAACCCAAGGCGAAACACCCCAAGACACATATTAATCAAATTAACAAAGATCAAACACAAAGAACAAATATTCAAAGCAGCAAGGGAAAAACAACAAATAACACACAAGGGAATTCCCATAAGGATAACAGCTGATCTTTCAATAGAAACTCTCCAAGCCAGGAGGGAATGGCAAGACATACTTAAAGTGATGAAAGAAAATAACCTATAGCCCAGATTATTGTACGCAGCAAGGATCTCACTCAAGTATGAAGGAGAAATCAAAAGCTTTACAGACAAGCAAAAGCTGAGAGAATTCAGCACCACCAAACCAGCTCTCCAACAAATACTAAAGGACATTCTCTAGAAAAGAAACACAAAAAGGGTGTATAAACTAGAACCCAAAACAATAAAGTAAATGGCAACGTGATCATACTTATCAATAATTACCTTAAACGTAAATGGGTTGAATGCCTCAACCAAAAGACAAAGACTGGCCGAATGGATACAAAAACAAGACCCCTACATATGTTGTCTACAAGAGACCTACTCAAAACAGGGGACACATACAGATTGAAAGTGAAGGGCTGGGAAAAGATTTTCCATGCAAAGAGGAACCAAAAGAAAGCAAGAGTAGCAATACTCATAATAGATAAAATAGACTTTAAAACAAAGGCTGTGAAAAGAGACAAAGAAGGTCACTACAAAATGATCAAAGGATCAATCCAAGAAGAAAATATAACAATTATAAATATATATGCACCCAACATAGGAGCACCCAAATATGTAAGACAAATGCTAACAAGTACGAAAGGAGAAATTAACAATAACACAATATTAGTGGGAGACTTTAATATCCCACTCACACCAATGGTTAGATCAACTAAACAGAAAATTAACAAGGAAACACAAACTTTAAACAATACAATAGACCAGTTAGACCTAAATGATATCTATAGGACATTTCATCCCAAAACAATGAATTTCACCTTTTTCTCAAGCGCACATGGAAACTTCTCCAGGATGGACCACATTCTGGGCCATAAATCTAGCCTTGGTAAATTCAAAAAAAGTTGGAATCATTCCAAGCATCTTTTCTGACCAAAATGCAGTAAGATTAGATCTCAATAACAGGAGAAAAACTATTAAAAATTCCAACATATGGAGGCTGAAAAACACGCTGCTGAATAACCAACAAATCACAGAAGAAATAAAAAGAAATCAAAATTTGCATAGAAACAAATGAAAATGAAAACACCACAACCCAAAACCTGTTGGGCACTGTGAAAACAGTCCTAAGGGGAAAGTTTATAGCAGTACAGGCATACCTCAAGAAACAAGAAAAAAGTCAAATAAATAATCTAACTCTACACCTAAAGCAACTAGCAAAGGAAGAAATGAAGAACCCCAGGGTTAGTAGAAGGAAAGAAATCTTAAAAAATTAGGACAGAAATAAACGCAAAAGAAACAAAAGAGACCAAAGATAAAATCAACAAAGCCAAAAGCTGGTTCTTTGAAAGGGTAAATAAAATTGACAAACCATTAGCCAGACTCATCAAAAAACAATGGGAGAAAAATCAAATCAATAAAATTAGAAATGAAAATGGAGAGATCACAACAGACAACACAGAAATACAAAGGATCATAAGAGACTACTATCAGCAATTATATGCCAATAAAATGGACAACGTGGAAGAAATGGACAAATTCTTAGAAAAGTACAACTTTCCAAAACTGGGTCAGGAAGAAATAGAAAATCTTAACAGACCCATCACAAGCAAGGAAATTGAAACTGTAATTAGAAATCTTGCAGCAAACAAAAGTCCAGGTCCAGACGGCTTCAAGCTGAATTCTACCAAAAATTTAGAGAAGAGCTAACACCTATCTGACTGAAACTCTTCCAGAAAATTGCAGAGGAAGGTAAACTTCCAAACTCATTCTATGAGGCCACCATCACCCTAATACCGAAACCTGATGAAGATGCCACAAAAAAAGAAAACTACAGGCCAATATCATTGATGAACATAGATGCAAAAATCCTTAACAAATTTCTAGCAATCAGAATCCAACAACACATTAAAAAGATCATACACCATGACCAAGTGGGCTTTATTCCAGGAATGATAGGAATCATCAGTATCTGCAAATCAATCAACGTAATATACCACATTAACGAATTGAAAAATAAAAACCATATGATTATCTCAATAGATGCAGAGAAAGGCTTTGACAAGATTCAACATCCATTTATGATAAAAACTCTCCAGAAAGCAGGAATAGAAGGAACATCAGATCAGATCAGATCAGTCACTCAGTCATGTCCGACTCTTTGCGACCCCATGAACCGCAGCACGCCGGGCCTCCCTGTCCATCACCAAATCCCGAGTTCTCTCAGACTCACATCCATCTAGTCAGTGATGCCATCCAGCCATCTCATTCTCTGTCATTCCCTTCTCCTCTTGCACTCAATCCCACCCAGCATCAGAATCTTCTCCAATGAGTCAACACTACGAATGAGGTGGCAAAAGTATTGGAGTTTCAGCTTTAGCATTATTCCTTCCAAAGAAATCCCAGGACTGATCTTCAGAATGGACTGGTTGGATCTCCTTGCAGTCCAAGGGACTCTCAAGAGTCTTCTCCAACACCACAGTTCAAAAGCATCATTATTTCAGCGCTCAGCCTTCTTCACAGTCCAGCTCTCACATTCATACATGAACACAGGAAAAACCATAGACTTTACTATACGAAACTTTGTTGGCAAAGTGATGTCTCTGCTTTTGAATATGCTATCTAGGTTGGTCATAACTTTCCTTCCAAGGAGTAAGCGTCTTTTACTTTTAGGGCTGAAGTCACCATCTGTAGTGATTTTGGAGCCCAGAAAAATAAAATCTGACACTGTTTCCACTGATTCCCATCTATTTTCAATGAAGTGATGGGACCGGATGCCATGATCTTCGTTTTCTTAATGTTGAGCTTTAAGCCAATTTTTTCACTCTCCACTTTCAACTTCATCAAGAGGCTTTTTAGTTCCTCTTCACTTTATGCCATTAGGGTGGTGTCATTTTCATGTCTGAGGTTATTGATATTTCTCCCAGGAATCTTGATTCCAACTTATATTTCTTCCAGTCCAGTGTTTCTCATGATGTACTCTGCTTATAAATTAAACAAACAGGGTGACAATATACAGTCTTTATGTACTTCTTTTCATATTTGGAACCAGTCTGTTGTTCCATTTCCAGTTCTAACTGTTGCTTCCTGATCTGCATACGAATTTCTCAAGAGGCAGATCAGGTGGTCTGGTATTTCCATCTCTTTAAGAATTTTCCACAGTTTATTGTGATCTACACAGTCAAAGGCTTTGGCATAGTCAATAAAGCAGAAATAGATGTTTTTCTGGAACTCTCTTGCTTTTTCCATGATCCAGCGGGTGTTCACAATTTGATCTCTGGTTCCTCTGCCTTTTCTAAAACCAGCTTGAACATCAGCAAGTTCATGGTTCACATATTGCTGAAGCCTGGCTTGGAGGATTTTGAGCATTACTTTACTAGCATGTGAGATGAGTGCAATTGTGTGGTAGTTTGAGCACTCTTTGGCATTACCTTTCTTTGGGATTCGAATGAAAACTGACCTTTTCCAGTCCTGTGGCCACTGCTGAGTTTCCCAAATTTGCTGGCATATTGAGTGTAGCACTTTCACAGCATCATCTTTCAGGATTTGGAATAGCTCAACTGGAATTCCATCACCTCCACGAGCTTTGTTCATAGTGATGCATTCTAAAGCCCACTTGACTTCACATTCCAGGATGTCTGGCTCTAGGTGAGTGATCACACCATCGTGATTACCTGGGTTGTCAAGATCTTTTTTGTACAGTTCTTCTGTGTTTTCTTGCTACCTCTTCTTAATATCTTCTGCTTCTGTTAGGTCCATATCATTTTTGTCCTTTATAGAGCCCATCTTTGCATGAAATATTCCTTTAATATCTCTGATTTTCCTGAAGAGATCCGTAGTCTTTCCCATTCTGTTGCTTTCCTCTATTTCTTTGCATTGATCATTGAAGAAGGCTTTCTTATCTCTTCTTGCTATTCTTTGGAACTCTGCATTCAGATGCTTATATCTTTCCTTTTCTCCTTTGCTCTTCGCTTCTCTTCTTTTCACAGATATTTGTAAGGCCTCCCAAGGCAGCCATTTTGCTTTTTTCTTTTCTTTTCCATGGGGATGGTCTTGATCCCTGTCTCCTGTACAATGTCACAAACCTCATTCCATATTTAATCAGGCACTCTATCTATCAGATCTAGACCCTTAAATCTATTTCTCACTTCCACTATATAATCATCAGGGATATGATTTAGGTCATACCTGAATAGTCTAGTGGATTTCCCTACTTTCTTCAATTTCAGTCTGAATTTGGCAAGAAAATGTTCATGGTCTGAGCCACAGTCAGCTCCTGGTCTTGATTTGCTGACTGATCAGAGATTCTCCATCTTTGGCTGCAAAGAATATAATCGATCTGATTTTGGTATTGACCATCTGGTGATGTCCATGCATAGAATCTTCCCTTGTGTTGTTGGAAGAGGGTGTTTGTTATGACTAGTGCATTTTCTTGGCAAAACTCTATTAGTCTTTGCCCTGCTTCATTCCGTATTCCAAGGCCAAATTTGCCTTTTACTTCAGGTGTTTCTTGACTTCCTACTATTGCATTTCAGTCCCCTATAATGAAAAGGACATCTTTTTGGAGTGTTAGTTATAAAAGGTCTTGTAAGTCTTCATAGAATTGTTCAACTTCAGCTTCTTCAGCGTTACTGGTTGGGACATAGACTTGGATTACTGTGACATTGAATGGTTTGCCTTGGAAATAAACAGAGATCATTCTGTCTTTTTTGAGATTGCATCCAAGTACTGCATTGTGGACCCTTTTGTTGACCATGATGGCCCTCCATTTCTTCTGAGGGATTCCTGCCTGGCAGTAGTAGATATAATGGTCATCTGAGTTAAATTCACCCATTCCAGTCCATTTGAGTTCACTGATTCCTAGATTGTCGACATTCACTCTGGCCATCTCTTGTTTGACCACTTCCAATTTGCCTTGATTCATGGACCTGACATTCCAGGTTCCTATGCAACATTGCTCTTTACAGCATTGGACTTTGCTTCTATCACCAAACACATCCACAGCTGGGTATTCTTTGTGCTTTGGCTCAATCCCTTCATTCTTTCTGGAGTTATTTCTCCACTGATCTCCAGTAGCATATTGGGCCCCTACTGACCTTGGGAGTTTCTCTTTCAGTATCCTATCATTTTGCCATTTCATACGGTTCATTGGGTTCTCAAGGCAAGAATACTGAAGTGGTTTCCCATTCCCTTCTCCAGTGCACCACATTCTGTTAGAGCTGTCCACCATGACCTGCCCATCTTGGGTTGCCCCAAAGGCATGGCTTAGTTTCATTGAGTTAGACAAGCCTGTGGGCTTAGTGTGATTAGATTGACTAGTTTTCTCTGAGTATGGCTTCAGTGTGTTTGCCCTCTGATGCCCTCTTGCAACACCTACCGTCTTACTTGGGTTTCTCTTACCTTGGGCGTGGGATATCTCTTCACAGCTGCTCCAGCAAAGCACAGCCATCCCACCTTACCTTTGACGAGGGGTCTCTCCTCACCGCTGTTCTTCCTGACCTTCAATGTGGGTTAGCTCTTCCCTCTTGTGCCCGCACAGCCACGGCTCCTTGGACGTGGGATTCGTCCTCCCGGCCACCGCCCTTGGCCTCCTGCCCACCACCCCTGGCCATGGGCTTCAAAAACCCACAGAAAACATTATCCTCAATGGTGAAAAATTGAAAGCATTTCCTCTAAAGTCAGGAACAAGACAAGGGTGCCCACTTTCACCATTACTATTCAACATAGTTTTAGACATTTTGGCCACAGCAATCAGAGCAGAAAAAGAAATAAAAGGAATCCAAATTGGAAAAGAAGAAGTAAAAGTCTTGCTGTTTGTAGATGGCATGATCCTCTACATAGAAAACCCTAAAGACTCCACCAGAAACTTACTAGAACTAATCAATGAATATAGTAAAGTTGCAGGTTATAAAATTAACACAGAGAAATCCCTTGCATTCCTGTACACTAATAATGAGAAAATAGAAAGAGAAATTAAGGAAACAATTCCATTCACCATTGTAATGAAAAGAATAAAATACTTAGGAATATATCTCCCTAAAGAAACTAAAGACCTATATATAGAAAACTATAAAACACTGGTGAAATAAATCAAAGAGGACACTAATAGATGAAGAAATATACCATATCCATGGATTGGCAAAATCAATATAGTGAAAATGAGTATACTTCCCAAAGCAATTTATAGATTCAATGCAATCCCCATCAAGCTACCAACGGTATTCTTCACAGACCTAGAACAAATAGTTTCACAATTTGAATAGAAATACAAAAAACCATGAATAGCCAAAGCTATCTTGAGAAAGAAGAATGGCATTGGAGGAATCAACCTGCCTGACTTCAGGCTCTACTACAAATCCACAGTCATCAAGACAGTATGGTACTGGCACAAAGACAGAAATATAGATCAATGGAACAAAATAGAAAGCCCAGAGATAAATCCACGCACCTATGGACAACTTATCTTTGACAAAGGAGGCAAGAATATACAATGGATTAAAGACAATCTCTTTAACAAGTGGTGCTGGGAAAACTGATAAAACACTTGTAAAAGAATGAAACTAGAGCACTTTCTAACACCATACACAAAAATAAACTCAAAATGGATTAAAGAGCTAAATGTAAGACCAGAAACCATAAAACTCCTAGAAGAAAACATAGGCAAAACACTCTCTGACATACATCACAGCAGGATCCTCTATGATCCACCTCCCAGAATATTGGAAATAAAAGCAAAAATAAACAAATGGGACCTAATTAAACTTAAAAGATTCTGTACAACAAAGGAAACTATAAGCAAGGTGAAAAGACAGCCTTCAGAATGGGAGAAAATAATAGCAAATGAAGTAACAGACAAACAATTAATCTCAAAAATATACAAGCAACTCCTGCAGCTCAATTCCAGAAAAATAAATGACCCAATCAAAAAAATGCGCCAAAGAACTAAACAGACATTTCTTCAAAGAAGACATACAGATGGCTAACAAACACATGAAAAGATGCTCAACATCACACATTATCAGAGAAATGCAAATCAAAACCACTATGTGGTACCATTTCACGCCAAACAGAATGGCTGTGATCCAAAAGTCCACAAGCAATAAAAGCTGGAGAGGGTGTGGAGAAAAGGGAACCCTCTTACACTGTTGGTGGGAATGCAAACTAGTACAGCCACTTAGGAGAACAGTATGGCGATTGATCCAAAACCTTGGAATAGAATTGCTTTATGATCCAGCAATCCCACTGCTGGGCATACACACTGAGAAAACCAGAATTGAAAGAGACACGTGTACCCCAATGTTCATCGCACCACTGTTTCTAATAGCCAGGATTTGAAAGCAACCTAGATGTCCATCAGCAGATGAATGGATAATAAAGCAGTGGTACATATACACAATGGAGTATTACTCAGCCATTAAAAAGAATACATTTGAATCAGTTCTAATGAGGTGGATGGAACTGGAGCCTATTATACAGAGTGAAGTAAGCCAGAAAGAAAAACACAAATACAGTATACTAACGCATATATATGAAATTTAGAAAGATGGTAACAATAACCCTGTTTACGAGACTGCAAAAGAGACACTGATGCATAGAACAGTCTTTTGGACTCTGGGAGAGGGAGAGAGTGGGATGATTTGGGAGAATAGCATTGAAATATGTATAATATTATAACTGAAACGAGTCGCCAGTCCAGGTACGATGCCTGATAACAGATGCCTGGGGCTGGTGCACTGGGACGACCCAGAGGGATAATATGGGGAGGGAGGAGGGAGGAGGGTTCAGGATGGGGAACACATGTATACTTGCGGCGGATTCATTTTGATGTATGGCAAAAGCAATACAATATTGTAAATTTAAGCAAAACAAAATTTTTAAAAAATAAATAAAACCACTGATCTTCTTAATTTCTGATGTTACAACAAAGACCTTCTCAAGTCTTATCATATAGCAACTAAGCATATCAGCTTTTCTTAAATGCAACTTGATTAAAAAGTGCAATTAAAATGTTTAGGCAATTTAACTTGTTGATGTCCTTGAATCTTTTGATATGATACTTTAATAAAATTATAGTATCTTATTTCTATAAATATAGTTCATCAAAAACTTACAACTTCATAATTTTATTATATCTTTTATTAAAATAATCATTAAATAGAATTCAATTATGTTTACATTTAAATTACTTAAAAAAAAAATACCTGCCTTGCCTTTAAGACTTAGATAAATAGATAAGCAGAGAGTTCCTCTGAGTGTTTTGCCCAGATGATATAAAACATTACTGCCCATGCTATTCTTTATAGATGTCTTTTTATTCTTCATGTAATGGAACTCTCTCCCTCAGGGAGATGCATTTTAAAACTGGCAATACTTTCAGGGTATACGAAGAACAACAACAACAAAAATAGATTCTAAATAGATATATTATAATCATCAATCCACTAATATCTAATTTCAAAACATCACTGTATAGTCTAAAATGCCTGTGTAAAGTCCTTGTTTTTTGAGGGAAAAAAAGATACATAAACCAGACAGAAACAAGAAGTCATGTCAAGGGTTGGAAAAATCTTGATTAACTGATGCTTATGTCAGAAGCTTTGTCTATCTCCTTTATACTTTAATAAAACTGTATTACACACACACACACACACACACACACACACACACACACCACACACAAAAGATAATGTCGGGCTTTTTGGGAAGCAGTACTTCACAGCACTCTTATGTTTTAAGTTTTGGGAGTTTGTTTTTGCTTTTATGATTGGGATAACTCACTGGGTAATACATGAATGAATAAGAGGAATCTGTAAAATGAAATTACATGGAATTCTTGAATGTTTGGTATATTCAAGGGCACACACAACAGACTCTCCTTTGAGCACTGTTGGTTGAAGGAGAGGTTATGCAGTCAGATAAGAAGTGACTTGGGAGAGATCCTTCAGGCAGACCCATTAAACGGTCTCTGTGTTGATCAGGGAGCATGGTTTCCAGCACCATCAGTGGCTCTGCTCTTCCTAACACAGGGCCAGATGGCAAAAAACAAAGAGCAGCATATGAGCTCATTCTATCAATGATTCTGTTTATGAATTTGTGCAAGTTACAGCTACCAGTGTCTAAGTCATTTTAGATGCTACATAGCAGTAATCATCTCACTTATTTTCATAGCTATAATCATCTCACATATTTTTATAAAGATGAAAGGTGTGGGTGGTTGCATTCAGAAGAGTACACAGCACATACAAAGTGATCAGCAAATGTGAGCAATTGCTATTATTCTCAGCAAAGGTGGATCATTATCTCCACCCCTTTCTGGTATTTGACAGAATGCTATTGTGACTTCAAACCCTATGTCCTCCAGAAAGGAGCTCTAAGTGTAAGACTGGCACAGATTAGAAGACTTATCCACATATTTCATAATGGCAACATAATCCCTGGTTCAGAGGGCAATGTTTGAATGCAGCAAAAAATGCTCTGCAGTTCATCATGACATCTGAAAGGAATCGTGTGGAACTGTAATAACATGTACCAACTTGGGGCTTTCCAGGTGGTTCAGTGCGTAAAGAATCCACCTGAAATTCAGGAGACACAGGTTCAATCCCTGGGTCAGGAAGATCCCCTGGAGGAGAGCATGGCAACCCACTCCTGTATTATTGCCTGGGGAATCCCATGGACATAGAAGCCTGGCAGGCTATGATCCATAGACTCACAAAGAGTCAGACATGACTGAAGAGACTTGGTACGTGAACCAGCTTTAAATAGCTTTTCCCATCTGACTGCATCTCATACAACTCCTTAATTATTTGAGTCCCAAGATGATGTTGCTTGCTCTCAAGATGAATTTGTTTGCTTGGTGTCTTGTTGGTGTCCCACAGATATCAATGATTGGTTTGGAAGCTTACGAAATATGAGCTCCAGGTATACACACACATAAATAAATGATTGGGTAGCATTGTTGGCCATGTATGAGAGGGGAACAATTGTAAAAGAGTGGTATGAGATTAGATCAAAATACTATATATAGATCAGATCAGTCAGCTCAGTCGTGTCCGACTCTTTGCGACCTCATGAACCGCACCACACCAGGCCTCCCTGTCCATCACCAACTCCCGGAGGTCACTCAGACTCACATTCATCGAGTCAGTGATACCATCCAGCCATCTCATCCTCTGTCATCCCCTTTTCCTCTTGCCCCCAATCCCTCCCAGCATCAGAGTCTTCTCCAATGAGTCAACTCTTCGCATGAGGTGGCCAAAATACTGGAGTTTCAGCTTCAGCATCATTCCTTCCAAAGAAATCCCAGGGTTGATCTCCTTCAGAATGGACTGGTTGGATCTCCTTGCAGTCCAAGGGACTCTCAAGAATCTTCTCCAACACCACAGTTCAAAAGCATCAATTCTTCGGTGCTCAGCCTTCTTCACAGTCCAACTCTCACATCCATACATGACCACAGGAAAGACCATAGCCTTGACTAGGCGAACCTTTGTTGGCAAAGTGATGTCTCTGCTTTTGAATATGCTATCTAGGGTGGCGTGCTGCAGTTCATGGGGTCGCAAAGAGTCGGAGACGACTGAGCGACTGATCTGATCTGATCTAGGTTGGTCATAACTTTCCTTCCAAGCAGTAAGCGTCTTTTAATTTCATGGCTGCAGTCACCATCTGCAGTGATTTTGGAGCCCAGAAAAAGAAAGTCCAACACTGTTTCCACTGTTTCTCCATCTATTTCCCATGTAGTGATGGGACCAGATGCCATGATCTTCGTTTTCTGAATGTTGAGCTTTAAGCCAACCTTTTCACTCTCCACTTTCACTTTCATCAAGAGGCTTTTGAGTTCCTCTTCACTTTCTGCCATAAGGGTGGTGTCATCTGCTTATCCAGGTTATTGATATTTCTCCCAGCAATCTTGATTCCAACTTGTGTTTCTTCCAGTCCAGCATTTCTCATGATGTACTCTGCATAGAAGTTAAATAAACATGGTGACAATATACAGTCTTGACGTACTCCTTTTCCTATTTGGAACCAGTCTGTTGTTCCATGACCAGTTCTAACTGTTGCTTCCTGACTTGCATACAGATTTCTCAAGAGGCAGATCAGGTGGTCTGGTATTCCCATCTCTTTCAGAATTTTCCACAGTTTATTGTGATCTACACAGTCAAAGGCTTTGGCATAGTCAATAAAGCAGAAATAGATGTTTTTCTGGAACTCTCTTGCTTTTTCCATGATCCAGCGGATGTGGGCAATTTGATCTCTGGTTCCTCTGCCTTTTCTAAAACCAGCTTGCACATCAGGAAGTTCACAGTTCACATATTGCTAAAGCCTGGCTTGGAGAATTTTGAGCATTACTTTACTAGCGTGTGAGATGAGTGCAATTGTGCAGTAGTTTGGGCCTTCTTTGGCATTGCCTTTCTTTGGGATTGGGATGAAAACTGACCTTTTCCAATCTTGTGGCCACTGCTGAGTTTTCCAAATTTGCTGGCATATTGAGTGTAGCACTTTCACAGCATCATCTTTCAGGATTTGGAATAGCTCCACTGGAATTCCATCACCTCCACTAGCTTTGTTCGTAGTGATGCTTTCTAAGGCCCACTTGACTTCACATTCCAGGATGTCTGGCTCTAGGTCAGTGATCACACCATCATGATTATCTGGGTCGTGAAGCTCTTTTTTTTTACAGTTCTTCTGTGTATTCTTGCCACCTCTTCTTAATATCTTCTGCTTCTATTAGGTCCATACCATTTCTGTCCTTTATCGTGCCCATTTTTGCCTGAAATGTTCCTTTGCTATCTCTGATTTTCTTGAATAGGTCCCTAGCCTTTCCCATTCTGTTGTTTTCCTCTATTTCTTTGCATTGATCATTGAAGAAGGCTTTCTTATCTCTTCTTGCTATTCTTTGGAACTCTGCATTTAGATGTTTATATCTTTCCTTTTCTCCTTTGTTTTTCAGTGTCTTCTTTTCACAGCTATTTGTAAGGCCTCCCCAGACAGCCATTTTGCTTTTTTGCATTTCTTTTCCATGGGGATGGTCTTGATCCCTGTCTCCTGTACAATGTCATGAACCTCATTCCATAGTTGAAGAGAAAGCTTAATAAAGTGAGTCACTGGATTTGTATAGAGATCTTGAATTAAAATAAAATGGATATTCCAAGAAACAAAGAGGAGTGAATTTTATTACACAATGGACAAAGAATCACAGCTCTGGTTTCAGGACTATTTTCTGTGAAATCAAGGGCAGCTTATCACCCCCAGGGCAATTGACTGCTTTGTGACTGCCATCCCATTGAATTTCTTCTGAGTTATCTTTATGTCATTCTTGCTCAGAAAGGAGATAAAGGGGTTCAGCATGGGTGTGATTGTGATGAACAAATAAATGATGCAGAAAAAAAAGTGATAACATTTTGTTTTATATTTGACTGTCTAATGAAATTGTGGAAATGACTTCTGTTGCTAAGTTGGTACTTTTTCCCAGAGAAATAGTACAACTCATGATTTTTCTTTTAGTAAACTGAAAAACAAATTGTTCAATATAAAACATTTCATTTCAGAAGAAATTATTCCCAAGGAATGCATGAAGAGTCATGAGGTAAATGGGAATTTCCATGTATTCCACTTAAGTTTGCAAATCAATTTGTGGAAGTAGCAAAATGACAAAGGAAAAAAGATAGCAAATAGCATAAAGGTTAGTCAAGAGACCTAGTTAACTTGTATAAAGAAGTTGAAATGAAATAAATGGATATATCAGGCAGTAAATTGAAGGAGGAAGTGCTCTTTTCACAATCTGATCAGAAAATCACAATTTTAGCCTCTAAGCATTGCATCTTGCAAAAATAAACACTTCTTCTGCCTCAAGGCAATTGGTTCTAATATAGTTGCCATCCTAAAGAATTTTCTCAGAGCCCTCTTTATGTCTTTATTCCTCAGACTGTAGATGAAGGGGTTCAGCATGGGTGTGACCACAGTGTACATTACCGAGGCTGTTACACTTGAATGTGAATTGTGGGTAACAGCAGGGGTAAAGTACACTCTTAAGGCTGTACAATAAAATAAGGAGACAACCGAGAGGTGAGATGCACAGGTGGAAAATGCTTTATAATTCCCCTGAGCTGATGAGATTCTATGTATGGAGGAAACTATCCTAGAGTATGAGTAACATATCCCAGCAAATGGACCATCACCCAACAGCCTAACTGCAAAGTACATCATGGTTTTATTTAGAAAGGTGTCAGAACAGGCAAGTTGGATCAGCTCTTTGAATTCACAGAAGTGGGGGATTTACAAGACTGTACAAAAAGACAGGCGCAGGGTCAGTAAAGTTTGTATCAAGGAATTTAGGGCACCTGTCATCCAGGACACCAGAACCAGCAGTGCACACAGCCAGGCATTCATGATGACTGTGTAGTGCAGTGGGTGACAGAGAGCAACATACCAGTCATAGGACATGATGGTCAGGAGGAAGTCATCCAATTGTACAAATAGTAGGAAAAAATATATCTGAGTGAAGCAGTCTTCATAGGAAATGACTTTGCTTTGTGTTTGTATATTCACCAGCATTTTGGGGATGGTGGTGAAGATGAAACAGATGTCTACAAAGGACAGATTCGAGAGGAAGAAGTACATGGGGGTGTGGAGGTGGGAGTCTGAGATGACGGCCAGGATGATGAGCAGATTTCCAACCACAGTGATCAGGTACAAGGAGAGGAAAAGCCCAAATATGAGGGGCTGCAGTGCTTGTTCCTCTGAAAATCCCAGAAGAATAAGTTCTGAAATTTGTGTTTTGTTGCCTGGTACCATATTTTGGTGGTCACTATTAGGAAACAAAAAAAATAACATGATTAATTTTTGCATATGTGGGCATTTACATAGTGAAAAGCTGTAAATTACACATTTCTATAGTATTCAAGGTATCTTCTAGGACATCTGTGATTAGAAATTCATGTTTCACACTCAGGCTTTTGGCCAACAGCTCATGTATTATCCACTTTAAATGCAAAATTCTTCCACACATTCGAGAAATTTATGTTGAATACTGTCTATCTTCTGGGGTGAATGTATAGGATGCTAAAAACAAAACTCCTTACAGTCCAATAGTGAATAAAAATACAAATTAACAAATACAAAAACACATTGTCATGTCTTATGGTGAAAGATGCTGTGGAAAAAATTTACCCTATAAAATAGAGTAAATGGAAAAACAAAGCAAGTATAAGACAGGGACTTCCCTCATAGCTCAGTTGGTAAAGATTCGGCCTGCAATGCAGGAGACTTCGGTTTGATCCCTGGGTCAGGAAGATCCCCCGGAGAAGGAAATGGCAAGCCACTCCAGTATTCTTGCCTGGAAAATCGCATGGACAGAGGAGCCTGGAGGGTCCTCTGTGTTCACAAGACCATGGGGTCACAAGAGTCAGACACTATTTAGCTACTTTGACTTATAAGATAGAGTGGAGGTGTTATGATTTACTGGGAGCTCAGGGAGACCTCAGACAAGGAGAAATTTGAACAGAGACCTGATGGAAGACAAAGCAAGATATTGTGTTATCTGGGAAAGGAAAGTGCCCTGTTGGGGAAAGAATCAGTGCAAAGTCACTGAGGGTGGGACTTGTTTCAAATAGTCAAGGCTCAAAGGAAGCCAAAGTGTCCAGGGGAATGAGCAAGGGGAGCAAGGGAGATGATATCAAATCATGCTGATGACCTCCCTGCTGCTGCCAAAACTGCAAGGCACAAAGAGTCCCTCATGCACATGTTCTTCCTTTCACATTTTTATTTTGTTTTAAAATTTAAAATTATTCCTTTGAATAGAAATTGATCCTTATTTTCATCTTCTGGGTAACATTTTTGTGTCTGTCTTTTACAGGTCACATTTTGGAATAGATAAACTTAAGTACCACTGACCAGAGAACTGCTCATTCCCCACAACACACTCTCACACAAATAGAGCACTTGATTTCTTACTGGGTTTATTACTCCCTGTGTGTCCATGCTAAGTTGCTTCAGTCCTGTCTGACTCTTTGTGACTCTATGGACCGTAGCCCAAGGCTCCTCTCTCTGTGGGATTTCCCAGGCAAGAATACTGGAGTGGGTTGCCACTTCCTTCTCCAAGGGATCTTCCTAATTCAGGGATTGAACCTGAGGCTCCTGCATTGCAGGAAGCTTCTTTACCATTGAGCCATCAAGGAAGCCCCATCACTCCCTAGTTCTCAACTCCAGCCACAATGATTAGGAAAGGAATAATACAAAGCAAATTGTCAACATCAAAACATCTTTACCCTAGAGAATGTAGAAACAGTACCTAAGTTCTAGTTGGTGAGCCCCCTGTGGGGCTTCATTTTAATGTGACCATTTTGTGCTCTGTATTAAAAGATAAATTTTAAAAGCAGTTCAAAATATGACAAAGAAGAAAAGGATGTGGGGAGGAAAATAAGGATCACCTGTGGGTCATATCTCTTCCTGGTTGCCTAGGTATTTTAGAGCACACGTCTTGGATTATGTATACCTCAGTTTTGCAGGCATTTCATCTTCTAGGACAAGTCTAATGACCTTAGTGATATATACCATGGTCACCCCCATGCTGAACCCCTTCATTTACAAATCAAGATCTAATCAACTCAGTTTGTCCCTGAGAGACTGTGATGACAAAGCTTCCTTAGTAGTGGCAGCATTCCAACCCCAGTTTTATCTCCTTGATGGCCAGAATACCTAATGAAGCAGCCTACAGCAATTTATCAAAAGAAAAATGAGTCGTTATCTTTATGCTGTCAAAACATGTTTTATAGTGCTTTATAATATAAAAGCTTTTATTCTTTTTCTGTTAAAATGGCAGTCAAAGGAGGAAAAAGAAACATCCTACTGGTTGAACATTGCACTAGAAAACTAACAACAATTGATTATTGTTTAAAAATGATTAAAAATTATTAGGAACCATTGTTATGTTAGAAATATTAGCAAGAGAAAATATACAAAGATCAATAATAAGTTTAAGTTTTAAAACATAATTGGTAAAAGGACTGTAGCCCACCCAGCTCCTCTGTCCATGGAATTCTCCAGACAAGAATACTGGAGAAGGTTGCCATTCCCTTCTCCAGGAAAGACTTTTCTATATGATCTTCAACACACACACACAAAAATGAATCAGAAAACCAGCATCTGAACTGCAGATCTAACACGTTAGCTGTATGAACTTAAGAAAGACTATAGGTCCATTCTAAACATTAATATCCTTTCTCAGTGGGAATAGTGGTGTCCATCCTTCTACATCAGTAGTCAAATGCATGTAAAAAGCTTAGCATAGTTCTTTCATGTTATTAAGTGAATGATTATCATTGGTTATGAGATTTAACTGATTTTTTTCTTCTGTCTCACAAATTTCTCCATTGCTTTCCCACTTATTCCAAATTAAAGCTCAGTAGCATATCTGTTTTCATATTAAATACATATTTTTTCATGTGAATACCCAACATGAGAGAATATGCTGTGAAATGTGTATTTCTTTTGCAAGATAGTATCTACCTCCATGGGAATGTATCTTTCTAACTAACACAGAACGTGCTTTAATGCATCACATCTTTAAAAAAATGTCTTTAGTTCACTGCACATGCCTTTAAATCCACACTTCTTACTTCCGTTATCTAGGAAACTCCTTTAATATCCTCTAATTTTACTGGAACCACTTTATGCTCCCACTTCCTTCCTCACTCTCATCCAACTGGACTTCCATTCCCATCACTTAATCATCAACAAGAATGCATGTTGCTGAGTCCATCACACATTTCTCTTTTTAACATATTAAAAAATGAACTATAAATTAGCCAACCTACCAAACAAGCACAGCAAATATCTCGAGTCTGTACTAGACTTATTAGGCTCTCAAGTGATTTCAAATAAAAGTTTTTCACTTCCATTTTCTCTGAATCTTTCCTGAACTACCTATTCAACTCATAGACTCACTTAGATGGGGTCTATGAGAGGAAAATCTGGGTGGATATACAAATTCCTGCCTGGATGGTTGATGGTGAAAACTGAAGCTCTGTTGCCAAGAAGGTACCCCAGCCAAAATTTTTACTCCAAAAGCATCAACCACGTCCTGTGCAGCTCAAGGTTCTACATCTACAGGAACTGTAACAGAGGAGATATTTACAGCTCCTTATGTATGCTCATTAGGCACTGTTTCCTTTGTTATTCCAATCTCAGAGTACGTCTCTTCCCTGTGGGACACTAGAAACAGAATAAAATTTTCCTGCTGAAACTCTGTTCCCAGGAGACAAGGTTGGCTATCAGTTGAATCTAGTTTGTATTACTTCTTATGAATTATCCAGCCTTCCAGAGATCTAACCTCCTTGCACTTTATTGTAACCTTCACTTAGCATTTTCTAATCTAAAAAGGAGGGACCTATTTTGACTAGTTTCCATGGACTTCTAAATTATTGTCTTGCTCCAAGTATCAGGTGAGTGTATGCTCCTCAGTTCTGTCTCATCAGTACAAAGATTTGCAGTGACAGACATTGAAGCCCTTGGCATGTCACAACTCTCAACTCTTGGACAGACCACGTTATAGCTCTCAGGTCTCAAACATACCATGTTATAGCTCTTAGACAAATCAGTGTTACAGCTCCATGTTACAGCTCTATTTAATTTAGAAAATAGCAGGAAAATCCATCCTCGAGGCATGTGGGCATGTCGACCTAAAGACACAGAGAGAAGAGAGACCGCTGGTCCTTTGCCTTCTCTTTTTATATGTTATTTTTTTTTTTTCTCCCCCTGGGCCTGTCCTGTGTAAATTGGGCTAGCCAGGAGCACTATTTGTTCTACCTGAGGTCTTCACTCCGGTCCTCAGGACCTCCCTTTGTTCTATTTTCACAGGCTTTTCCCTTCCTTGTCTTTTAGCCATTGCCATTCTGGACTCCCATTTCCTATTCTAACTACCTAACACAAGGATCAATAGCTCTTGATATATCCAGAATATTGGTAATCCTTCTTCAACAAAAGAGCTGTATTGTTTGCTACAAAACCATATATAATCTTTGGCTTCATGTGATGTTTGACAAATCAGGCTATTTAACTATAATTTAGAGCAGTTATTTCCTCCACTTTAAAAAGATTTGTTACATGACATATTTAGATATATATTTAAAATCACCCACAGACTTCTTGTTGTTCAGCCACTAAATTGTGTCCAACTCTTTGTGATCCCATGGACTGCAGCTCGCCAAGTTCCTCTGTCCTTCTTTATCACTGGAAATTGCTCAAATTCATGTTCATTGAGTCGGTGATGTTATCTAACCATCTCATCCTCTGCTGCCCCCTTCTCCTCCTCCCCTCAATCTTTCTCAGCATCAGGGTCTTTTCCAATGAGTCAGTTCTTCTCATCGGCTGGTCAAAGTATTGGATTTTCAGTTCCAGCATCAGTATATTCAGGGTTGATTTCCTTTAGGATTGATTGGTTTTATCTCCTTAATATCTAAGGGACTCTCAAGAATTTTCTCCAGCACCACAGTTCAGAATATATTATTTTTTCCAAACATTTGCTTTTTAATTGAAGGATAATTGCTTTACAAAATTTTGTTTTCTGCCAAACATTAATCAGCCATAAGTATATATATTGAAAACCCTCCCTTCCCCTCCCATCTCCCACCCCATACCACCCCTCTAGATTGTTACAGAACCATTATCACCCAAAACATGTGGCTTCCTGTCCATCTGAAGGTTCTTGCTTTCCCTTGTCTGCCTATGGTCTTCACTGTTTATGTGACGTGGGATTTCCTGCCATCTGGCCCTGCCCCGATTTCTCTGTTCATCCTTAGCTACCTGCCTGCTGTCACACACTGACACAAGGAGCAGCTGTTTGGGAACAGATGGCTCAGGGGTAAAGAACCTGCCTGTCAGTGCAGGAGATGCAAGAGACTTGAGTTCCATCATTGGGTCAGAAAGATTCCTGGGAGTAGCAAATAGCAACAGTAAAATGAAAACATCTCCTGCCATATCAATAAACAAGAAACGTCACAGCCATCAGTTATCTCTGGCCTCCAAATGTTGAATGGGGGTGGGGGTGGCTCCTAAAACTGCAATCCAGCAGATGTTACCACACCCCCAGTGGGGGAATGCAAGAAGCAGCCATTTGCCACTTTTGCCCCTCCTTAAGAAGAACAAGGAAAAAGGGTTTGGCCCAAGATAGCCAAGGTGCATATGAAAGGAATGAATTCAGTGAGTCCAGAGGCTTACATCTTCTCATACAGAGAATGCTAAACTCCTTAATTTGATATCTGACTTTGATTTTCAGCCTCCCTGCACCCTTCATTGCAAAGGTGTATAGTCTGACTCCCCCTCCTTTCTCCTTGGAGCAGTTTTCTCAGAGCTACTGAGATGTTATCTCCAGGGCTGGAGACAGTCCCATCAAATAAAGTAACTCTCTACTTTCAGGTTGTGACTGTATTTTTTTTCAACACAATGCATTCTAATAGTCTTTCCTGGAAAATTCCATGGACAGAGGAGACTGGGCTACAGTTCATGAGGTCAGAAACAGCTGAACACAACTGAGCACACACACACACACACACACACACACACACACACACACCAGTGAAACCCATTAACAGTATAGGAGCTATATTTTGATATTCTTTCTATTTTGCAGTTGTGTCTCTAGTTTACTTATTCCCTTTATTTGGATCTCCACTCTAAATCAGGATTCAGAACACTGTTATCACAGAACAAATTGTAGTCACAGCCTGTTTCAGTAAAAAGTTATATTGGAACACTGCATAGTGGATTGAATGGTGGGCCCTCAATAGATATGTCTACATCCTATCCCCTTGTACCTGTGATTTTGACCTTATTTGATGGGAATATATATATATATATCTTACAGCTATAATTGAGGACTTTTAGTGAGATCAACTTAGATTATCCAAGTGGACCCAAAATCCAATGGCAAATGTATTTATAAGAGATACAAAGAGGAGATACACAGGTTTAAGAAGAAATTGTGAAACTTGAGTATCCTTTCCTGGTCCAATGTGGTCCTCACCAACATGTGTTGATTTTTTTTTCTCTTTTATAGTAGCCATTCTATCCATCCCTGGAGGAAGAAATGGCAATTTCTAGTATTCTTGCCTGGAAAAACCCATGGAAAGAGAAGCCTGGTGAGCTATACAGTCCCAAAGGGTTGCAGAGAATTGGACATGAGTGAGGAACTAACCACAGCACAACATTCTAACCATGGGAAGTGTACCTCTTGTTTAAATAGTGGCTTTGGTGTCCATTCCTTTGGTGATTAATTATGTTGGACCTCTTTTCCTGTGCCCATTGATGAATCTGATGCTTTCCTTGGAAAACTGTCCATTGAGGATCCCTTGCTCATTGTTTTAATATGGCTGCTTTTTTTGTATTGAGTTGATTGAATTCTTTGTATTTTTTGATAAAAAAATTCTTCTTTGACAATATAATTTGCAAAAACCTTTCCCCATGAGAAGTTTGCCTTTTAATTTTGTTTGTGGTTTCCTTCACTTTTTCAAAGCTTTTTAGTCTGATGTAATTCCCTTTGCTTGCTTTTATTTTTTCATTGACTGAAGAGATGCATCCACAAATGTATTTACAATTTTGATGTCAAAGAGGTACAGCCTATGTTTTGTTCTATGTTTTTCAATGTTTAAGGTCTCAAATCTAAGTTTTTAATCTGTATTGAGTTTATTTTTGTATACTAGCATAGTAGTGCAGATCCATTTCATTCTTTTGTACTAAGTGGTACTGGAAAATATTCCTTTCCACACTGTGACTCAATTACTAAACTGAAGGAGTTATAGTTATTTTAATGCTTTTTCCCTCTAAAACTTACATGGTAATTTTAAACAACTTATTTTGATACAGAGTTGCAATTTTTCTGATTCTGTCACCTTAGGCATAGTTTTGTGTTGTTGTGCCTTTTCATTCAAGGTAAAAGAGAACATTTCAACATTTCTTATAAGGCATTCTAATGATGCTAAACTCCCAGCTTTAGTTCATCTGTGAAAGCCTTTATTCCGCTTTCCTATCTGAAAGATAGCAGCTTCCCCTCTAGCTCAGGGGTAAAGAATCCGCTTGCAATACAGAAGATTCAGGAGACAAGGGTTCTATCCCTGGTTCTGGAAGATACCCTGGAGGAGGAAATGGCAACCCACTCCAGTATTCTTGCCTGGGATATCCCAAGGACAGAAGAGTCTGGTGGGCTACAGTCTAGTCCGTGGGGTTGTAAAGAGTCAGACAACAGTTGATCACACACATACACACACACACACACACACACACACACACACACCCCTGAAGTTTAACCTTGCTGAGTAGAATATTCTTGGCTGACAGTTATTATCTTTCAATATTTTGAGAAAACCATTCCATTCTCTCTCGTCCTGAGGAGTTTCTCCCACGAAATCTGCTGATACCCTAGCAAAGGCACATGTCTAGGTTACATTTAATATTCTTTCTTTGTCATTGACTTTCGACAGCTTTAATGTGTCTGTCTTGGAGTAGGTCTTTTTCATTGAGACATTTAGGTGTTCTATTATGATAGCTTTGTGGACTTGTACATATAGTTCCTTTCCAAGGCTTGGAAAATTCTATTATCTCTATAAATAATCTCTGTTCCTCTCTCTCTATTTTTATTCTTTTTCTTCTGGGATAAAGTGAAAGTGAAGTCACTAAGTCGTGTCCAAATCTTTGTGACCCTGTGGACTGTAGCCTACCAGGCAACACCATCCATGGGATTTTCTAGACAAGAATACTGGAGTGGGTTGCCATTTCCTTCTCCAGGGGATCTTCCCGACCCAGGGATCAAACCCAGGTATCTCACATTTTAGGCAGATGCTTTATCGTCTGAGCCACTGGGGAACTCATTATCTTACCTCTTATAATGGAGTCAGATATTTCTCACAGAATATCCTCATTAAAAATCTTAGTTTTCTCTTCACTTCTCCTAAATCACTCTGCCTTTCAGCTCACTGTTACTCACATCCATAATGCATCTTTTACTTCCAGTGTTTTCTAAGGCATTCTTTATCTCATTTATTGAGTTGTTCGGCTCCAGAATTTCTGCTTGGTCATGTCCAAGAATTTTTATTTTTTGGAAAGTGTTCCTTATGTTTATTATTATTTTTATCCCTGAGCTTATTAAAGTGCCTTTATCAGTTTTACTATAACTTTTTGAGTTTCTTCCAGATGCTGCTTTGAATTTTCTATTTAATCACAATTTTCCATGATGTTAATATTAGTTCATGGAGTATTGTTATTTCCCTTTTGTGAGTCCATGTTTCTCTGGTTTATCTTGGTGCTCACTAGATTGCTCTTCTGCCAGTGCTTTTGAAATAGCAAACACCTGCTTTATATGGGTAATGCTATGCTAAATCACTTCAGTCATGTCTGACCCTGTCGACCTCATAGACGGCAGCCCACCAGGCTCCCCAGTCCCTAGGATTCTCCAGGCAAGAACACTGGAGTGGGCTGCCATTTCCTTCTCCAATGCATGAAAGTGAAAAGTGAAGTCGCTCAATTGTGTCCGACTCTTAGCGACCCCATGGATTGCAGCCTAACAGGCTCCTCTGTCCATGGGATTTTCCAAGCAAGAGTACTAGAGTGGGGTGCCATTGCCTTCTCTGTTATATGGGTAAACCTTTGTTTATTTTGATTCTAAGAATTCAGATTGCTAAATAGAAGCCCTTCTTTGTTTTTCAGTTAAGCTCTATTGAACAAGGTTTTAGTTTCTTCTATATGACCTACAACTGCTTATAATTGAGAAACTGCAGTGCCTGCCCTTCAGTGTTCCTATCAGATGTTTTGCCTGGTGCCTTGTAGTCACTGCTGGTGCCTCCAGGGTCACTGATACCTCCAGGTCCACTGGTGCCTTGGTGCTGTCAGTGTTCTTTCTGTGGTTGGCATCTCTGCTGTGGGAACCAAGACAGTGTGTATTTTTCATCATCCAGGGTCACCTGGTTCACGGTCCCCACCACCTACCCACCACCATCTTCCTGTGGTTGTAGATGATGCTGCATCTAGAAGTCCAGGGTCAAGTGTTCCACCTCACTGGTGTTCTGGGTACAAGGGCTCAGCTGCCTCAACCATAGCACTGGGACCAGGGATGCTGATTCTACCGTTGCTATGGTTCTACTTCCCCTACATGTTCTAATCAGCCTACCTTCATGTGCTACATATATGTGAATCTCTGGAGGTCTGGTGTGTTGGGCAGAGGAAACTTTCTTAAAGTATATACGTTTTACTAAGAGAATGAAGGGGAGAGACAAAGGGAGTATCTTATGTTATCATGATACTGACATACTAATGATAAACTCATTTTTCCATAAACTCTAACATAACAGGTACTCATAATGGAGAAAACTATCATTTACCAGTGAGGAAAAAAGTATACTATGCAGAAACCTTTAGAATCACAATGTAGAGAAAGACAGATAAATATAGACTCATGAGGAGCACAGCAGAGATCAGAACAACTCCACTCTACAGTTTCATTTGATAGTGAAGGGGTTATATTAAAACATTTATCATTAAGATGAGTTCTAATATATCAATGTTCAATGATATGACATAAAAGAGAACAGAACTGAGAGTAACATTAATAATCTAATCCTTATCATTCCAGACATTTATATAATATGTAAATACAAGTTCAGTTGAGTTCTGTTCATTCACTCAGTCATGTCCAACTCTTTGCGACTCCATGAACTACAGCAACCCAGGCCTCCCTGTCCATCACCATCTCCCAGAGTTCACTCAAACTCACATCCATTGAGTCGGTGATGCCATCCAGCCATCTCATCCTCTGTCATCCCCTTCTCCTCCTGCCCCCAATCCCTACCAGCATCAGAGTCTTTTCTAATGAATCAACTCTTCGCATGAGGTGGCCAAAGTATTGGAGTTTCAGCTTTAGCATCATTTCTTCCAAAGAACATCCAGGGATGATCTCCTTTAGAATGGACTGGTTGGATCTACTTGCACTCCAAAGGACTCTGAAGAGTCTTCTCCAACAAGTTACTCTGTTTTTAAATTTTTAAAAAAAATTTATTTTTATTTTATTTGACTTTACAATATTGTATTGGTTTTGACA